>JAKCPB010002169.1:0-58382 GCA_021442155.1 Cymbidium sinense | reverse complement strand
CTTTGGTTGGATAGCCCTACCATTTGGTTGGTAGACTACCCCTTTGGTTTGGTAAATCTAAGCAGATTAAGGCCAACATGGCCCCTACTGATGTGATCCGCCATGGCGGCAGGTTGATCTTAAAATCCATAAAAAATTTAAAATTAAAATCTAAAACAAATTCAACCCTCCTTCGTCAGTAGAGTCATACTAATCAAACAAAACAAATCCAATCAAACAATCAATCAATCAAATCAACCCGCTTCTCTCCTCAGTGAGATGCAAATCTCTTTGGTTCCCCAAGTGGAATCAATTCAATCCAATTTGAACTTGCTCCCCTAGCGGAGTGTTCACATTTTCATCCCTAGCGGATCCCGAATTCTAATCCCCCAGCAGATTTCACAACCTCTTTTCCTTAGTGGATGACTTGAACTTGCTCCCCTAGTGGAGAGTTCACTTTTTCATCCCTGGTGGAGCACCAAATCATAAATCAATAAATCAAATCAAATTTCTCTGCAGTGAGTCATAAATCAAATCAAACCTCTCATCCTTAAACTAAACATAAAATAAAGTAAAATAAAGACTAAATAAAAACCTAAACATAAAAATAAACTTAAAATAAATAAAAATAAAACCTAAACCTAACTAAAAAAAAAAAACTTAACCTAAAATAAAAAATAAAATAAACCAAAATCTAAACCTAAAATCTAAACTAAACCTAAACCTAAACTAAATAAAATAAAATAAACTAAAAATCAACCTAAACCTAAAAAAAAAAAAAACCTAAAAATAAACTTAAAATAAAACCCTATAACCTAAACCCAAAAATAAAATAAAAAATAAAACCTAAACCTAAAAAATAAAATAAAACTCTCGACTAAAAATAAACCTAAACCTAAACCTTAAAAATAAACTAAAATAAAAAACCTAAATTAAAATAAATAAACCTTAAAAATAATAAATAAACTAAAAAAATAAACCTAAATAAAAATAAAAATAAAGTAAACTAAAATAAATAAAAAATAAACTAAATATTGTAAATAAACCTAACATATCGGTTTACTTAATTTAAAAAAAAAACGTAAACCCTAAATTCTAAACCCTAAACCATAAATCCTAGACCCTGAACCCTAAACCTACAAATCAAAACCCTCAATCCTAAATAAAAAAAAATTAAAATAAACAAAACCTTAACCCTAAAACCTAAAATCTAAAACTAACCTAAACTAAACTCTGGTTGTGCTTAATTTAAAAGGCTCAGCCTAAATCCTCAACTGATCAGGCCACCAGAAAGCTAAACCCAGAGCCACCCCAAACTTCTGACCCTAAGACCTAACCCTAGGCCTTAAATCCTGAGCCCTACCAATCATGACTCAGGCCACAGGCTTATCCTGACCCTAACTATAAAAAATGTAAAATGTTGAACCCATAACCCTGAGTCTACCAAACCATGAGCCCTAGGCTGGCAGCCAAAACTGAGCCTGAGCCTACCCAGGCCTAGGCCACAAACCTACTGACCCACTGAGCTCTAAACCCCAGGCCACAAAACAAAACCTAAAATAAGATAATAAAAATTTAAGCTATTAAATAATAATAAAAGAAACCTAAACTAAAACTTCAATCTAAAAATATGTAGTAAAATAAAACTAAATTAAAATAATTATTTAAAACCTAAACTAAACTAAAATAAACCTAAAATAAAAACCTAAATAAAATAAAACCCAAACTTAAAATAAAAATAAAATAAACCTAAAATGTAATAAAATAAAACTAAATAAAACCTAAAATAAAAATAAATAAAATAAAATCTAAAAATAAATAAAATAATAAAATACTAAACAAAAAAACCTAAACCTAAAATAATCAAAATAAAATAAACCTAGACCTAAACTAAAATAAACTAAAATAAAATAAATAAAATAAACCAAAACCAAAATAAACTAAACCTAAACTCTAAACTAAATAAAATAAAATAAACTAAAATAAACCTAAACCTAAACTAAAAATAAAACCTAAATCCTAAACCTAAAAAATAAAATAAAACCTAAACCTAAACCCAAAAAAAATAAAAAATAAAACCTAAACCTAAAAATAAAATAAAAAAACTAAACTTAAAATAATCATAAACCTAAACCTAAACCTAAAAATAAATTATAATAAAAACCTAAAAAAGAAAATAACTAAAATAGATAAACTAAACTAAATAAAATAAAATAAACCTAAATAAAAAATAAAATAAATAATAAATAAACTAAATAAACTGAACTCTTGGTTTTACTTAATTTTAAAAAAACCTAAACCCTAATCTACCCTAAATAATAAACCCCAAATCCTACCAGACCTCTGGTCTAAACCATAACTGCACAGGCCCTGGCTGACCTCCACTAGATCCTGGGCCCTGCCTGGCCTCACTGAGCCCTGACCTGACCACAGGCCACTGAGGCCTGAACCCAGGCAGGCTCTGGGCACACTCCAAACTAAGCCAGGCCAAACCTAAACCTTAATACCATGGGCCCAAACCCCACTGACCTGAGCCACTGACTGACAATAAACCCCAGAAGCTAATAAATGCCCCACTAAACCTAAACCTGCCTCATGGCCTAAACCCTAAACCCTACCCTAGGCAAAACCTAGAGCTAAACTAAATAAACATAAAATAAAATAAATAAAATAAAAAAAATAAATAATAATAATAAATAAATAAATAATAATAATAACCTAAACTAAAATGTAAACCTAAACCAAAAATAAAAAAAAAACTAAAATAAAATAAATAAAAACCTAAACTAAATTAAAACAAAATAAAATAAAAAATAAACATAAAATAAAAATAAAACAAACCTAAAATAAAATAAAATTAAAACTAAATAAAAACCTAAAAGAAATATAAAAATAAAACTTAAATCGTAAACTAAAAAAACTAAACCTAAAGAAAATAAAATAAACAAAAGAAAATAAACCTAAACCTAAACTAAATAAATAAACCTAAACCTAAACTTAAAATATAAAACTAAACTAAATAAAATAAAATAAATAAAAAACTAAAAAAATAACCAAAAAATAACCTAAAATAAAAACCTAAAACCTAAACTAAAATTAAAATAAAAAAAAATAAAATAAAAATAGAACTCAACTAAAAAATAAACCTAAATCTAAACCTAAACCCAAAAAATAAATTAAGAAAGAAAACCTAAACTAAAATAAATATACTAAACTAAATAAAATAAAAAATAAATGTAAACAAAAATAAAAAATGAGTTAAACTAAAATAAATAAAAATAAACTAAATGTGCTAAATAATCCTAAAGCTACAGGTTTACTTAATTAAAAAAAAAATCTTAAACACTAAATCCTAAACCCTAAACCTGAACACAAACCACCCCACCCAAAACCCTAAAATCCTAAACCCACAATCAGAGCTTAAACCTAAAAGCATAGGCCATAACCTAAATCCTAAAATAAACCTAAACCCTAAACTAACCCTAAACCCTAAACCTAAACCCTAAACCTAAACCTAAAGTAACTAAATAAATTAAAAATAAACCTAAACCTTAAAATAAAATAAACCTAAACCTAAACCTAAACCCTAAGAATGGGCAGAACCTTGGCGATAGGAACATCACCGTCAACCAGGCTCAATCTAGATCTGGTGGAGGCGAAGGTGGAGGTGGCGGTTATCATAGTGGTTGTGGGGTATCTGGAGGTGCTGGTGGATATGGAGGTGGTGGTCAGAGCAGTGCTGGTTATGTAGGCGGGAGGAGTGATGGAGGTTACAACAGTGGTGGTGGCGGAGGGAGAGAGTGGGCATATGATGGTCAATCCCACTACTTGAGAGGTCGGGGTGGTTCTGATGGAAACTAAAGAAACTGAAGAATGATTGATCTGATTTATTTCTTATGGAATTGTGTCTTTACATTAGGGATGATTCTAGTTATCTAAGGTTTTTACTTTGCTCTATGCGTGCTCATTTTTTATCTATGTCATCGCTTGTGTCTTAGAAAACTTGGTGTGTTACTTAGTTGATGAAATCGAAAAGAAGAAATGTTGAAACTAAATTTATTCTCTGTTAAAAAACAACCAAAAACCCTAAACTCTAAACCAAAACCTGAACCATAAACTAAAAAAAAAAACCTAAAATAAAAAATAAAATAAACTAAACCTACACTAAAATAAATAAACTAAAATAAATAAAACCTAAACCTAACCTAAAATAAACTAAACCTAAACCTAAACTAACTAAATAAAATAAAAATAAACTAAAATAAACCTAAACTAAAAAAATAAAACCTAAAAATAAACCTAAAATAAAACCTAAAACCTAAATGAAAAAATAAAATAAAACCTAAAATTTAAATGTAAAAAATAAAAATAAAACCTAAACTTAAAATAAAATAAAATATAACTAAACTTTAAAATAAACATAAACCTAAACCTAAACTTAAAAAATAAACTAAAATAAAACCTAAAATAAAAAAAATAACTAAAATAAAATAAAATAAAATAAATAAAATAAAATAAAAAGTAGTAAAACTAAATAAACCTAAACCATTTGCTTAATTAAAAACCCTAAACCCTAAATCCTAAACTCTAAACCCTAAAACCTAAACCCTACCTAAACTCCTAACCCACTATAATATGACCTACAACCCTAAACTGACCCAAACCTACCCAAACAATAAAAACCTAAGCCCTAAACCACAAACCCTACACTAAACTGAACTAAACCCTAAATCCACAACCCTAAAACTAAACCCACAAACCTAACCCAACCTAAACCTGACCCTAAACCTCAAACCCAACCTAAACCTAAACTAAATAAATTAAAAATAAACTAAACCCTAAAACCTAATAAACCTAAACCTAAACCTAAAGAATGGGAAGAACCTTCATGGGGAATGTCACGTTAACGGCTGATCTAGATCTAGCTGGAGGTGAAGGCGAGGTGGTGGTTATAACAGTGGTGGTGGGTGACCTGGAGGTGCTGGTGGATATGGAGGTGGTGCTCGGATCAGTGGTGGTTACGTAGGTGGGAGGAGCGATGGAGGTTATAGCCGTGGTGGTGGCGGAGGAAGAGATCGAGGATATGATAGGCGATCCTACTACTCAAGAGGCTGGGGTGGTTCTGATGGAAACAGGAGAAAATAAAGAATGGCCAATTCGATCTGCTGCTTATGGAACTGTCTTTACAGCAGAGATGGTTCAAGTTATCTAGGGCTTTTGATTTGCTCTATGCGTGCTCATTTTTTATCTGTCATCATTTGTGTCTAAGAAAAAATAGCCTGTTACTTGGTTGATGAAATAAAAAGAAGAAATGCTAAATCTAAATTTATTCTATTTTAAAAAACCAAAACCTAAACCCTAAAACTGAACCTAAACCTCCCAAAATAAAATAATAAAATAAATAAAAAAACTAACCCTAAACCTAAACCATAAACCTTAATCCCTAAAAAACAAACCTAAACCCTACTAAAACAAAACTAAAACTCAAACCCTAAATAAACCCAAACCATAAAAAAACCCACAAACACAAACCTACGTCCAAACCTAAACCCACAAAACCAAATCTAAAACTAATCCTTGGCTAAACCTAAACTAAGGCACAAAAAATAAACTAAAATAAAACCTAAACTAAAGATAATAAACTAAACAATAAAATACAAAATAAACCTGGATTAAAATAAAAATAAAATAAATAAAATAAATATGATAACTAACTAAACTAAATAAACCAAAACCTGGTTTACTTAATTTAAAAAAACCCTAAACCCTAAAACCTTAAAATGTTAAACCTAAAACACTAAACCCTAGGCCCCAGGCCTGGCCTACAACACAAACCACAAAACCTAAACCCCAAATCTAAAACCCTGACCCTAAGAGCCCTGACCACTAAAGCCAAACCCTAAAACTAACCCATAAACCTAAAATTAAAAAAATAAAAAAAGAAAATAAAATAAAATTAAACTAAAAAAATAAAATAAAAGTAAACCTAAAAAATAAACTAAAATAAATAAACCTAAAATAAATAAACTAAAATAAATAAAATTAAAAATAAACCTAAATAAAAATAAAATAAAATGAACTAAAATAAATAAAAATAAACTAAATAATCTTAAACCTACCGGTTTGCTTAATTTAAAAAAATAAAAGAAACCTAAACCCTAAACCAAAATCCTAAACCCTAACTAGCCTAAAATAACTAAACCTAAACCCAACAAACCTAGCCCTAAATCCTATAAAACCACCCAAACCCTAAAACTACAAGAAATCTAAAATCTAAATCTAAACTAAATAAAAAAATAAAATAAAATAAATAAAACTAAACTAAATGAAATAAAAATAAAATAAAACTAAACCTAAACTAAAA
This sequence comes from Cymbidium sinense, assembly GCA_021442155.1. Taxonomy (NCBI): domain Eukaryota; kingdom Viridiplantae; phylum Streptophyta; class Magnoliopsida; order Asparagales; family Orchidaceae; genus Cymbidium; species Cymbidium sinense. Next base: position 52,039 of record JAKCPB010002169.1, on the reverse strand, counting down.
CCTAAACCTAAATATAAAATACAATAAAAAATCAAAGCTAAACTAACATAAAAAATAAAACCTAAACTAAACTAAAAAAATAAAATAAACCTAAAAAAAAATAAAATAAAAAAAACTAAATGTAAAATAAAATAAAATAAAAAATAAAATAAAATAAAACTAAATAAAACCTAAACTTAAATATAAAACTTAAAATAAATAAAATGAAACCAAACTAAAACTAAAACTAAACCTAAAATAAAAATAAAATAAATACAATAAAATAAACTAAACATAAACTAAAGAAAATAAACTTAACTTAAACCTAAATAAATGAAACCTAAACTAATTTTTATCTACCAGGATACTCAACTTTTTTTTCAAACATACACATTTAGCATTTTTGTCTAAGAGTAAAGGCACTCATCCACGAGCATCCTCATGTCTACAACACTTAACTTAGTCTCATGCTTCTCTTTTATTGGACAACATTAGCACCATAAATCATTGCAGGTCTTACCACCATCTTATAAAATATTCCCTTAAGTTTAAGCGATATGTTTTCACATAACAAACGGATGCATTCCTCCACTTCATCCACTTGAATTCTACTAATAACATCTCTATTTCACCATAATTTTGAACAATAGAGCCTAAATATCTTCATCATTCTTTTAATGACTTGTTCACCTAATGTCACACCTATACTTCTACAACTAAAATTATATACAAATAAACTAAACTAAATAAAAATAAAAAAAATAAAATAAACCTAAATAAAATAAAATATAAAAACTAAAATAAATAAAAAAAACTAAATAAACCTAAACTACTAGTTTACTTAATTTAAAACAAATAATAAAAAAAATAAAAAAATTAAACTACCTAACCTAAACCTACAAACTGAACTAAACCATAAACCTACAAACCCAAAATCATAAACCCTAATCTAAGCCATAAACACTAAAACCTAAACCCTAAACCCTATACCTTAACCATAAACCCTAAACCCTAAACCTAAAAACCTAAAACTAAAAAACTAAATAAACAAAATAAAATAAAATAAAAACCTAAATAAATAAAATAAAATAATAAAATAATAAAAAAACCAAAACTAAAACCTAAACCTAAACCTAAACCTAAACCTATGCAAAAAAAAATAAAATTAAAATAAATTAAATAAAATAAAATATAAAATAAAATAAACCTAAAAATAAAAAAACCTAAATAAAATAAAATAAATGTAAAAAAAAATAAAACCTAAATAAAAAAACTAAATAAAACTAAATAAAATAAACCTAAAATAAAACCTAAAATAAATATAAAACCTAAACCTAAACTAAAAAAATAAACCTAAAATAAACAAAATAAAATCAACTAAACCTAAAATAAACTAAACTAAAATAATAACCTAAACTTAAACCTAAATTAAACTAATCTTAAACCCTAAACTAAAATAAAATAAAACTAAAAAATAAACCTAAACTAAACTAAAATAAGACCTAAAAATAAACCTAAAATAAAACCTAAAACATAAACAAAAAATAAAATAAAACCTAAACCTAAACCTAAAAAATAAAAAAACCTAAACTAAAATAAAATAAAATAAACATAACAAAAATAAACATAAACATAAACCTAAACATAAAAATAAACCATAAAATAAATAAATAAACTAAGATAAAATAAAAAATTAAATAAACTAAATAAAATCTGAAACTTTGCTGGTTTTTTTAAAACCCTAAACCTAAATCTCCTGACCCTAAACAACAAAAACCCAAAACCCTAAACCAGGCCACAAACCTGAGCCTACCCTAATCACAGACCCTAGGCCAAAACCCACAACCTGAAAAACTATCTAAAGCCTGAAGCTCTCCCCCACTAAAACCACAAACCCTGACAAAATACTAAACCTGAGCCCTCCAAGGCCAAACTAACTAAACCACAAATGACCTTAAACACTAAAAACAAACTGAGCTAAATCCTAAACCTAACTGAAACCTAAAGATAAAAACCTACTAAACCAAAATAAAATAAAATAAAATTAAAAACAAATAAATAAAATAAAATAAAATAAAACTAAAATAAAATAAAAAAAAAACCAAAAAAAATTAAACTAAAAATAAATAAAAAAAATAAACCTAAATCTTAAACTAAAAAAACTAAACCTAAAATAAAATAAAATAAAAAATAAAATATCTTAAACTAAACTAAAATAAACTAAACTAAAAAAATAAAAACATAAATCTAAAACTAAACCTAAAATAAAATAAAATAAATTAAAAATAAACCTAAAAATAAAAGTAAAATAAAAAATAAACCTAAAAAAAAATAAACCTAAAATAAAACTAAACCTAAACTAAAATAAAAATAAAGCCTAAAATAAAATAAAATAAAACTCAACTAAAAATAAACCTTAACCTAAAAAATAATAAAAAACTAAACTAAAATAATAAACCTAATAAATAAAGTAAATTAAATAAAAATAAAAAAAATAAAATAAATAAAATATAAAATAAACTCAAATAAATAAAAATAATCTAAAAAGTAAATAAACTAAACCTAGATTTATTTCATTTAAAAATGAAAAACCCTAAACCCTAAAAAAAAACCCTAAACCTAAATCCAAAACCTAAACTCTAAACCTAAACCTAAACCCTAAACCAAACCTAAAACCTAACCCTAAACCCTAAACCTAAACCTTAAACCACAAAACCAAAACTAAAACTAAAAGCCTAAACCAACTAAACCAAATCTAAACCCTACACTAAACTAAACCAAACCTAAACTAACCTAAACCCAGAATGGGAAGAACCTTGAGGGAACTTCACCACAACTAGGCTCAATCTAGTTCTAGCGGTGGAGGAGAAGGCGGAGGCGGTGGTTATCATAGTGGTGGTGGGGAATCTGGAGGTACTGGTGGATATGGAGGTGGTGGTCGAAGCAGTGGTGGTTATGGAGGCGGGAGGAGCGACGAGGTTCCAGTCATGGTTGTCGTGGAGGGAGAGATCATAGATATGATGGAAGATTTTGCTACACAAGAGGCAGAGGTGGTTCTGATGGGAACTAGAGAAACTAAAGAATGACTCTGTTTATTCTTATGGAATGTCTTTATAGTAGAGATGGTTACTTATGTAGGGTTTTAATTTGCTATGGGTGCTCATTTTTTTATCTATCTTGTTGTGTCTTAGAAAACTTGAGGTGCTACTTGGTTGATGAAATTAAAAGAAGAAATGTTGAATCTAAATTTTTCTCTGTTAAAAAAACCTTAAACCCTAAACCTCTAAAACTTAAACCCTAAACCTAAAGCTTAAAAAACCTAAATCTAAACCCTAAACCACAAAACCTAAATCTCAAACCTAAACTAACCCTAAGCCAGAAACCCTAAACTAAAATAAAACTAAACCCAAAACCTAAACCTTAAACCTAAAACCACAAACACTAAACCCACAAACCCTAAATCTAAATACACTAAACCCAAACCTTAAAACCTTAAAACCTAAAAACTAAACCACAACTCTAAACCCTAAACCTAAATCTAAACTAAATCTTGGCCCCCACAAACTAGCCTAAACCTACCTAAACCCTAATGCTAAACTTTGAATAAAGATGTCATTAGGGGTAGATCTAAATGATAATCCAACATAGTTATGGTAGCTAAAGAAAATGTCTTCAGACTTTCCCTTGGCTATTAGAGATTTGAATACCTAAACCTAACCTAAATCTTAACATAAACATTAAATATATTATTATCATCATAATTTGAAATAAAAATGGTATAAATATAAATAAACCAATACTAAATAAACATAAATAAAAAATGTTAATAAAAAAATGGAACATAAAAGTAAAATTATGTACAAAAATAAATTATGATTGTTAAATAAATAAATTGAATAAAGTTTTCATTGTATAGCATGATAATAAACATGTTATCATAAAATGTCTTGACATTATATTTATATTCTTTAAACTCTAATAAATTATTTAAATACCATATATTATAGTATAATGTAGCATCATATATTTAAAAATGAGGTTTTTTAGATGTTATAAGATGTTTTGAAATGTTTTAGTATATTATGGTATTGTTATATGTCTTTATTATAAATCATAAAAATATTGATTTAATAAATTAGATAATTAAATTTGTTAAATTTGTAGTGAGAATTTATACAAAAAATGTTTATATTGTTGTCTAAAAAGTAAGATTTATGTTCAAAATAAATAATATATTATATATTTATACATAGTATAACATTATCATAATATTTATTACATGCATTTTAATTTCTTTAAATATTTTACAATAATGCGTGAGCTTACTAGCATTATTTTAAAAAATGTTGATTTAGACTTTAAAATGGTGGAATTTGGACAAATTCATATTAGGTAAGTATGACATCATAATGTGTTATTTCAATTTAAAATATGTAAGTGATACAATTAAAATATATAAATGTTTTTCTTGTTTTATTTATGATTTTTTTTATCTTAAATGATGTGATATGCAATGTAATAATATAATATATAGTATTATAATATAGGATTATAACTAGTGTAGCATCAAGCATTATAGCATATATATTACTACTTATTGTTTAGCATATTTTAGTTTGTTTAGTATGATGTACTTTTTTGGTCAATTCATAAAAATATTAATTTATAGGTTGAGATGATGGGATTTGGCCAAATTGAAGGTAAGCTTTGGGGAACATCATTATGTGCTATTGTGATTTAATCAAAAGAATGGAATTTTGCATCCAAAATAAATGTTCATTTTTGACCAAATTTTCTAAATTTTTTGCTTAAGTGATTCATTTTAAGATGTAATGTAAGATAATATATTATATGAAAGAATATTAAAATATAATGTACATATATATATTTAAATATATATGTGGTTGTGTTACTAAATATTATTGTTCATTTTAGTATGTTTTATTTTATTATAATACATTTGTCAAAACTCACAAAATGTTAATTTGAAGGTTGAGATGAGAATTTGGCCAAATTCACAAATATCTAAAATACATAAATGATAAAATTTATGATTAATGTTATTCTGATTGATGATGTATTTATATACATTATTGGCTTTTATTTGAGTATTGTTGCATAAGAGAAATAAGATTTGATGAGAATTCCATGTCAAGGACATGGAGGGAATCATGGATCACACATGCATTGGACATGTGAGATACATGTCAAGAAGAAGAAAATTTGTTGGGGATAAGTTTTGAATTTTATTTGATTATATGATTTGGGAAAAAAAGTTTTTCTTGGGTTAAGAATCTATAATCCACTGGGGATTAAGATTGAATTGACTTTAATTTATTTTGTTTTAATTCATGTGGAGGCATATCTGAGATATAGTCTCTTGATTAGGGATCAGTATATGAACCTTCCAAAGAATCCACTAGGATTGGGATTTGAGTTTGATTTCATAGATTTTTTGGGGATATATCCGAATAAGAGTTTGGTTGGATTTCTTTGATTTAGACTCTACTAGAGTTGGTTTAATTTTGCTCCACTTGTGAGGTTAGTTTTGAATTTAATTGTTTTGCTCAACTTGTTTACATATGATTTGGAGCTCCACTAGGGAGAAGGGTGTGATTTAACTCCACCGTGGAAAATAAGATTAGGTTTAATTTAATTTGAGTTAATGTATGGACCCTATTGGTGTGCGATGAACCCATTGAGAATGGGCTATATCGGCGACATACCTCGGTTTACAAATCCAAAGGGATAGTCTCTTGGGGGTAGAGCTATCCAACTTGGGGTTGCCTTTGATTGCAACTGCTAGGAAGAAGGCATAGACTTACAAATTTCAAAGCAAGGAACAACTAATGGGGTGACCTGTTGGATGCACAATAAATCAAACCTAACATAGGGCGACTACTGAGTGAATGCCACTGAGGATTTATGCCAACTCAAAAGTAGTCAAGATTATGTGATTTAATATTATTTATTTGGTATAGTTTGATTTCAAATTGTAGGCATATCCATTGGGGATGTGAGCTTGATCAAATTTGATAGATTTAATTTATGGACCATGTTGGTGTGCGATCGACCCACTAAGAAGGGGCTATATCAAACTTATCTTATCTCAGATTTATAAATCCAAAGGGATAGTCTACTGGCTATGGGGTAGAGCTAGCCAACCTAAGGGGTTGCCTTTCAGTGTCTAATGGCTATGATAAGAAGAAGGCGGACTTACATCTTCTAAGCGGGAACAACTGGGTGACACTGGTAGCATAACAAATGGGACTTACTAATTTGAATGCCTTTGGGGACTAATATCAACTGAAGAGTAGTTAGGCAACTTTTATTGGGAGTTTTTTGACTGCCTAAAGATAGGATGCACTTGGAAAAGGTACCTAAGGGTGTCCTCTAATCCACAAGTGAATATATATTTTGTTTATATGTTTGTGTGGACCTGTTAGTGTGTGAGGCAACCTAGAATGGGCTATGTCGGGACCTATCTCAAATTTACTATAGAAGGAGAATCTACACATCCATAGGAAGATTCTCCAACCACGGGGGTGGAACTATGGAAGGAGGTGTTTATCCAATAGTAACCAGTAGTGTCTAAATGGGGTTGCAAAGGACATGATCCATATATAATGCCCATAGGGAGGTGGTTGCTAGGGCATTATCACACAGAAAATAAAGCTTATAGGTGTATAGTGAACTCAGCGAAAGTGTAGTAGACTTTCAAGCGCCATGAGTGGTATATCTAAGGTGCGAGAACAACCAACCTAAGGTGTATCCATCACCATGAGTGGTGTCTCCGTTAGCATAGTGAGAACCAACCAAGCTAAGCTGCCCTTCGATGTGCAATGATCAATCTAGAAAGCATGTAGGCTTACAATTTTCCAAGTGGGCCATCATCGAGATAGTTTGTTATCAATGGGACATATACTATCTAACCTAGAGTGACTACTAGCGAGGGAGGAGGAAGGAGACCCGGACTTGAAGCGTCAAGAGGAAGGAGCCACTAGGGGACTTATCTAAACCTCAAATACTACGACCCAATCAATGCATGCTAATCCATGAAGAAAGCATAGCGACTCACACCTCTTAAATGAAGCCAACATGAGGTAGCTTACGGCCCCAGTAAGGCCTACCAAACTAAGGAGGCTCATGGTGCGTGGCCAAGTAAGAAAGAAAAGTGTAGTAGGCGTACATCCTTGAAAGATAGAATACCACTAGGTGACACACTAGAAGGGTATCACATCACGACCTAGAAACTCTTGAGTGAGTGTCATTGGGATCTATCTCAACTTCAGTAGCAGAGATAAAATATATGTGTTTATTTTATATGTTTGTGTGTTGTTAGTGTTTGTGTTATGTTGATGAAGGATAGGATGCCACTTAGGTTCCTTACACTTACCTAAACACATCATGGCGATTCCAAACAAGAATTCTTTCAAGATGTTAGATTGAATTCAAAATGGAATTTTCATTGATGATAATTATTTTCAAACATGATTTATAATATTTCTTTAAGTAGAGCCTACTGATTGGAAGCATTGGGCACTATCTCTTATGATTAATAAGCTCATAAGGTTCTCCTAGGTAGGCCATCTCTATAGCAAAAGGGCCTTCCCAAGTGGGTTCAAACTTACCTCCCATCTTACGTTGAGCAATAATCAATCTCCTTAGAACTAAAATAAGCTCTCCTACTTGAAAAGATCTAGGACAAACAAACTTGTTGTGAGCTTCAATCATTTTAGCTTTGTACAACTCGATATTTTGGCATGCCCGCAGGTATCTCTCCTCTAAACCTTCAACCTCTTCTAACTATAATTTGGTGTTCTGCTCTGTTGTGATCTTTCTACCCACAACTATCCTTAGTGATGAGAGTCAAACTTCTAATGGTAGAATGGCTTAGGACACATACACTATGGAGAAAGGAGTAGACTGAGTTGGAGTTCTATATGTTGTTTAGTAGGCCCACAAGGCTTCAACTAACTGTTCATGCCACTATCGATCATTGTTGTCAAGTGTCTTATTCAGTATTTGGATGAGAGTTTTGTTGAAGGCTTCTGCTAAACCATTTTCCCTTTAGTAGTCGATGCTAGAATATTTCCAATCTATGTTGTGTCTTCGGGAAAAGTTGTTGATCTTAGTGCTCTTGAATGCAGTACCATTATTAGATATAATTCATCGAGGCACTTTGAACACCTATATGATATGGTTCCTAAAAAACTAGAGCACATCTTTGGTGTGACCTCTTTGAGCGAGAATTGCCTTTGGCCATTTGGAAAAAAAGTAGTCGATGCGACTAAGATGAATTGATGACCCTTGGAAGAATGAGGATCAATTGGACCCACTATGTCGATACCCCAACACTTGAATGGCCATGAGACCAATTTAAGATGTAGAATTTTGGGTGGTTGGTGTAGGACCACGCCGTGTATTTGACATTGGTGGCATCACCTAGCCATATCCATACAATCTTTGATCATCGACAGCCAATTGTATCTTAGTATCTCGATCTTGGTTTTCATCTTTGGACCAGATTGGTTGGCTCCACATAATCCTGAGTGTACTTCGATCACGATCTTATAGGCTTCATGCTTTTCAAAATAATATAATCACATATGATCAAAAGACCACCAGTATAAGACACCATCCATAAGATCGTAGGAAAGTGCTCACTGCTTCATCTGATGGGCTTAGGACTTCTCTTGAGGTAATTTGCCTTTATTTAGGTAATCCATGAATGGTTTCCTCCAATCTAACTTCGTCCTTCTTGGAAATGGCAACCTCCCTTCAAGAGTACTTTTGATGAGTTCAATACTAAAAGATAAGACTTGTCTATTTTGGACCTTTATTGATAAGATCGTTAGAATGGTGGGTCATGGTAATGCTTGATGTCTTTGATGCTCACTTGTCATCCCACTTGAACATGGCATCCTTTTTTGAAAAGTGTTGGGCCATGACATCTTGATAAGTTGGATATAAAGCATCTTAGAAATACATACCACCACCCTTGATAATTTGAGTTGAGTTAATCTTTTAGGGTGGCATTTAATATCACCCATCTTCTTGGTGATTTGATTCCCTAGTGTCAAGACAACAAACCCAAGAAATTTTCTTTAAGCTACTTCAAATGCACACTTCAGGGGGTTCATTTTGAGGTTATATTGTATTAACTGTTTGAAAACTACTCTCAAGTCAAAGAGATGGTCTATCTTTTCTCTACTTTTGACCAGAGATCATCGACATAGCATGACATGATGATTGGGTGACAAAGACTGAGTTGTAGCTCATTAGTATGAGGCATATCATTTCTAAGGATGACCAACAATAGATTTATCGGGTTGCAATATATCTTTCATCTTGAGGCATCTTTATTTGGTTATATCTAGGTGAACCATGCATGAAAGAAATGCATGAGATGACAATGTTCACCATAGAGATTGGTAATGATTGATTTTGGACATGCATTTAAATCTCTAAAATTGATACATATGTAATTTTTTTATAAGAGGGATCTTTCTTCTAGGTAGGATATTTTTCTTGAGATGAAGCAGATCGATCATTTCTTGACTTCATAATGACTTGTTGTTCTATGTTTAATCTCATGAGGAGCTTGCTTGATAGGGTTAGCATGGCTATATTACTAGTTTATGACTTTTCGTGAGAGCATCAAGAACCTCTTCATAACTCCATGCAAGCATCCTTAAACTTAGTCAAGTTAACTAATTCATTGGTTTTGATTTCATTCAACAAAGAACTGATGTATAAAGTGGATCTTCTTTTCTAAATTAATTTGAGCTTGTCATGGTTAACTTGATCTCTTCTTCAAACTCTAGTGGGGCATATTTGACTTCAAAATCCTAGATCATCTAAGTATTTAAGAGCTCTTATATGAGTTAATGTGATTTGAAAATCGATTCCAAAATGGCCGTAATGATGTTCACCATCGACTAGACCTTATACCAAATCTTAGTCATTGGTCTTGATTGAGAGCTTTTTTTTGTTCTTCCATATTCTTTCAAGTAGTAACTTGTGCTTTGACCAAATATGTGGGATTAACCCTTTCTTTGGTAAATTATGAACAGGGTAGTACCAATCAAAATGTAATTATATTAAATCTTTATATGAATCATCCTCAAGTTCTACATCAACTTCTTGACTTAGGATGATGCTGAAAAAACTCTAAGTCTTCACCATGGATGACTTAAGCTTCTTAGCTTCTAAACCATTAGCTTTTGATAGGAAAGTGGGGTTGAGCTAAGGTTCCCAAAATAATGCAGTTTCACATAGACTTGGATACACTTATGCTTTGGTTTGGGCATGCATTCTTATCACGGCTCAAGTGTCACCTCCATCTACTATTGAGAAGAGCTTATTTGATTAAGACTCATCTTAGAACTAGATTTATATGTATATATGGATAGTAGGTGTATTGTAGCTATATATCTTCTATTGGGTGGCCAATGGTTTTCCACCCCAGGACCTCATGAACTAGCCTCTTCCATGTATGGTGGAGGTAGGTTGTCTACCCATATGTTTGAATGAGTAACAACTATGGTGGGATCTAATGTTATCCCTTCCTTCTCCAACTTCATACACTCTTGAGGACGAAACTATGTTCTCATGTATCCATCATCTCCCAAACAAAGATTAAGGTATCCAAGTGATAATGTGAAACTTAGCAGTCTTCATCTATTGCAAGGGACACTTATGGGACTTTTACACTCACTTTGGAGTGTAGATTCAATCTTCCCATCTTAGACTTAGGAGTCTTCTGACATTAAGACTTCCCAGTCATAAGACACTTAACAATTAGGTATACACTTAACTTTCTAAGACTTAGAAGGGATAACCATAGGATTAGGTTATGCCAGGATTAGGATAATTCACCTACCCACAACCCAAATCCAATCCATGTTCACCTTCAAACCAAACCTCAAGTTCAATTCAAACATCAAATTCAAATCCAAATCCCCCCAAATTCTAAAACTAGATGATTGAAGCCATGATCAAATCCAAACTTGAAACCCTTCCTAAGCCAAATAATCTGTCCCATGGACTTAACAAAATCTTTCCAATCAATCCAAAATAAATTGATTTCCTCATAATCAATTGTTTCATCAATCATCATCCTAAATATAAATTGAATCTACATTCAAATGATCAAAACTAAATCAAATTAAATCAAAACCCTTCAGAAATTTGACTATCCATGGACTTTACCAAATCTTAATCCAAATCAAGTCAAACTCAATTGATTTTCTCACAAATCAATCATATTTTTTAATCATCTTCAAATTTAAATGAAATATACATTTAAATCATAAACTAAATCAAACCAAATCAAAATCCAAACCAGCCACATGACCCAACTGCATGGACTTACCCAATTCCTTCATTCCAAAACCCAAATTCAATTTATTTTCTCATGTATCAATTATACCTTCAATAATATTAACAAATATAAATGAAATATACAATCATCAAGCCAAACCAAAATCAACCCAAGTCAAACCCAACTTAACCCTTTTGACTTGAAATGTTCAAATGAACAAAACTGATCCATTTGAATTGCAATTGAATTTATATATCAATCCCAAATCCATATATAAACTCAACTAAATTAAATTCAATCCAAAATCAAGACAAATAAACCCAATGGTCCACTTGACCAAAGCCAATTTGACCTATTTGAGCCAAGTTCTAATCCTACCCAAATTGGATTGAACAAGCCAATCAAACCTCCATCATGATTGATCACCTAGGTTGATAATTATCACAAATTGGGTCAAACCAAGTCAACTTGGTCATTTGACCAAGTCAACCCTTTAATCCATATGAACTATAAATTGCAACCTAAGCCTTGAAACAAATGATTCATACCAAGTCAAAATCAATATTTGAATATGACTTGACCTTCAATTGAGTCAAACCAAACCCAATTGGCCCTCTTGACCCAAGTTGACCCAAATTGATCTAAAAGACTAAATTTGGTCAAATCAAAATATAAACCAAATTGATTACAACCAATGCCTTAAGTACATTCAAAATTGATTGTTGAACTTAACTAAAGCAATGATTAGACCCAATTGAACCCAATTGACCTAATTAGCCAAAATTGACCTAAAGGTTCAAGTTGGCCAAAATCAAAACCAAATCCAAATTTATTGAAACCAAAGCCTACAACAATCTTCAATTGGTCAACTAAACCCAAACCAACACCATACCCAAGCCAATTTGACCAATTTGATCAATTTGGTCAACTTAACCCATTTGACCCAATTGGTCAAATAAGCCAAAATCAAATCAAGCCAAACTAAACCAAACCAATTGAACAAAATATCTTAAATGATCATATGAACTTGGCCCTTGATTTGACCCAATTTGAGCAATTGGTCAACTTGACAACCTAACCTAATTTGACCTAAATGAGTCAAATTGAGCCAAACTAACCAAATCAACTCCAATTGACTTGAAATTTGGCTAACCACTTTTGGTTCATTTATCTAAAATCAAATCTAATGCCAAATGATCATTCTATCCTTGGGTCAAGGGCATCATATGAGAAATCACCCATGTAGTGTCATTTCATTCCTTGGCCACTTGGTACTCCCAATGGTCCACCTAGGCACCAAGGACACTACCAACCCAATGGTTGGGTCACCATGACCCATGGGAGTTGAAATCACCTCACCCTCCATTGGAGCATTTGAAACCCATAGACACCCATGATTCCTCCTTGCGGTCACCTCCACACCTTCAACCAACCAAGCCAATTCACCTCTTCCTACCCATGACTCCCTAAGATGGCTACAATAGCCAAACAGATCCAACCATCGATCAAGATGAGCAGGGTATATAACTCCTCGTTTACTCAAACACACAAAATCATTCCCCTAGCTACCCAAGATGAGCTAGAGCCATTCCCAGCTCCAAAGCTCATTCCTCAATCAAAAAATGCCATTAATGTGGCACCAATTTAGGCTTTAATTAGGCTTAATTAATATTTTAATAAAACTTCTAAAAATCATAAAAAATCATAGAGAAATCAAACAAATGCAAATAAATACTCATTTAAAAGGTTTTCAGAGGAATTAATTAAAATGATCTTATAAAATTTTTAATAGTATGGTTTAATTACAAAATTAATTAGCTTAATTATTTCTTACTTGAGCAATTAATCCCAAATTTTGTGTTAATTTAATGGGATGACCTCTCATGATTTTCTTTGGATTTATTTCTCACTTAATTAGAAAATTGACTATTAAACAATAAATACTCTTTTAAGTTAATGATTAATTAATCCCATTAACAGTAATAAATTGGTTAATTAAGTTCATTAATCATTGTTCACAAAATTGACAAGGAATGGGGTTGGGACCCTTTACCTAAGTTCATTTCACCCTTTTAAAATAAAATTAATTAATATTTAACTAATTAATTAAATCACTTAATCAAATTGAAATCATAATCACATTGACCTTAATTAATTAAATCATGGGTACATCTTTTGGTGTTTAATAACCTAAAGGTGTTTAATGAAATTATGGTTTGTCATATGTGTGGGAAAACCATAAGAATTAAGTCATTAATCTTATTAACTATTAATCAAGAGCCAATTTCATTAGGCCCCTTTTATTTCTTAGGATCATTACAAATTTATTTTCCATGCATATCATGTTGGCTCATAATTATTTAGTTAATTACTTTAAGGTGACATAAGTAAGGGTAATAAATTCATATAATTAAGGGTCTAACTTAATTAACCCATAAAATCAACTTAATTACATTTCCTTAAATTAAATCAAATCACTAATGTGGGAATGGGCTTAAAACAACAAGTGATGATTTCTCTTCTCCTCATTAAATCAAATAAAACCATAAACTTAATTAATAAAGAAGTTTTGGTTTGATTTAAATAATCTTATTTGATTTGATTGTCCCTAAGAACTACTTTGGTTGAATGAATCACATGCTTATATTTAATTGTCCTCTTTCCAATCATGTTAAATTTGGTATGTAATTTGAATTCATGCATCCATCTTTTCAAAATCAAGTAAAAGATAATGGATTTTCTTTATGTGTTGATTTAATTTAATATATGTGGTTATCACTATTAAATCCAAATGTATTTTTCAAAAGCTTATAAATGAATAATGATATGTGTTATGATGCTAGTTATAAATACATAAGAAATGCATGTGCTTATAACTTAAGTGTATGAATGTTGATCTCTTTTCCTCTATTCATGGGTTGATTTATATAAGATTGAATGGTAATGAGTATATAGTTTGGAAACATGAAGATTTAGCTAAAGGAAATCATTTGATTACTCACTTCCCTAGTTTAACAATGGCACTTACCCATTGTTTTTCATTCCTATGTATTTCAACATTAAAATTTGGATAGAGCTTTAATTCATATATATAAATGATTCAATAAAAAAATATGTAATCTTTGCATGGTTTTCTTTTCCTCATTTATGTTTAGATACATGTGTGTTCAAGAAAACAAGTATATAGTCTAGACATCCAGAATCTGAGACATGTCATTTGATTACCTTCCTTTGTTTAACAATGACAAATTTGCCTATATCTTTGTACATGTATATGTATATGTGATTAGTGAATAACCCCATTTTACATTAAAATTGCATGCATTTATAATTGACTAAGTGGTTGAATTAATTAGCCATATGTTTTAGTTTAATTATTTAATGATAAATTGTCTATGTTTTATCAAAATATGAGGCTATTTAAAGATCATTTGATTACCTCACTTCCCTGTTTAACAATGATTATTTAATTTCTTTCTTATGACCTTTTTGTATAAGAATTTGGATAAAGTTTCAAATTATATGTTTAAATAATTCAATCAAATAAAATATAAATTCTAAACATACTACATTCATCATTTAAGTGTGCTAAAATATGTTGCATGTATAGATACTTAGGATTAAATCATATGCATGTCACATGTGATGGAATTTAATATATATGTAATAGTAATTGAATTAAATTAATCTTAAGATGCCTTTCATTTTGAATAGGATTATTTAAAGTGAACCTAAACTTAAGATTGATTAAATCATTTAATAAGCATTCAAAGAGAACTAAATCAAATTAATATACTTTAGAAAGTGACTTAAGGTAGGGATGAAAGAGGGCAATCCTCTTTTATTCTCTTTATAACACTTAGTTGCTAAGTGTAATCAAATTAAACAAAAGAAAACACCAATTAAAATTCTCAAATCAATAAAGCTACTTCAAGTGAAATCAACCTTTCATGTTAAATTGAATCCTTCTACACTTAGAAAATACAACATTAATGCCTAACAAGACGTACAACACAAGCCTTTATACACTCATTAGATTTAAGTCACCATTTCTATCTCTAAGTTAGGACTGTGAATGATGTGATGTATGTTTGTTTTAGATGTATTATTTTATGGATGTTAGGGTGTATGCTTAGACTAAATGTTAAGCCAATATTAGCTAATCATATTTTTATAGGGATTATGCTTAAGGATGCTTAAAATAAATGTGAATGCTCTTTTTTTGCTTAAATCTTTAAGCATAATCCAAGTTAGGTGGGCTTAGTTACCCATGTGTAGGGTGCTAAGTCCAAATTATAAATACAATTGTATGGGATTATATGTATATTTAGCTAACCTCTATTTTGTAGGTGTAGTTAGATTTACTTTTCCACATAAATGTAATTTTTTCAATAGGAATTAGGATTAGTGCTATGGGGGATTAGGATGAGCAATGGCTAGAAGGCTTTATCATGGGGTGCTCTGTGATGCCTTTGAAGCAAGCACCATCCAAATTAAAGAAGGAACCAAATCAAAAATGGAGTTATGAAGAAGAAGATGACCATAGCATTTAATACAATTATAATTATTCTTTCATATTCCGGGTTGTATAAGGGTCGGCTACCCATCTTTTCTCTCTTGGGTTGTATGGCGTGCATACCCGACCTTTTATTCTCTTACAATAGTTTATATAATTGTTTAATGTTATATTTACATTGTGCATTAGGATGACATGCTTTTCATAGTTTCTTAAATGATTGATGCTTTAATGTGTGGCTTGGATACGATTAGGCTCTTAGGATAAAAATAACTTTTCTACCCAACTAATCACTCATAACTAAATTTTAAACAACTCAAAACCTCATCATAAAGCCTAAGACATAAATAAGATAATTAAAGATTTAGCAACCCCTTAGTATGGTTGTATGTTTCACATCATACATGCATATTCTTTCTCTCTTGAACAGAAGGATCTCCATCCTTACATGATAAAGAATGCTTGACCTATGAGGGCATCCCTTGTGGAGAACACCTTCTAGCTGATTTGACATATCTATTTCATAATGCATTTAGGCATAATAAATCCTAAAGCCTCTATCAAAATAATGTGTCTAAATTGAAATAAAATTTGAAAAGATTTTGCATCTATAGATTAAGGGTCATATGCTTATACCACTCATGCTCTAGTCTCTTAGGGGTGTGTTTAGGACTTTAGTCTCTTTCTAATTAAATAACTACCTAGCTATCTTGCAATTCATAAGACCGTCTACATGGTTTTAAAATTATAGGAGGAGTTAGCTAGCGGCCACTCTAGCGGTTATAAGTCAGTCGACAATTTATTCTCTCTCTTATGGAAGTAAACCCTTATGTCCACTTCGCATTTATTTGCTTTAGCTCATACTAAAGCTCCTATATTTAGGATCGAGGTAGCTATTTCCTTTGGCTATGAGCATAAATCCTCACCTCTTAGGCATTCCCACAACCTTGTGTTGGTGGATTATAAGCCTAGTAATCTAATTAAATTTCAACTCAAAACATATAAATCTCTCAACTTCAAAATTATAAAGCCAACCATAGGATAGATTGTAATGCTCACTAAGCTTCTAGTATCATTAGCATTTCCTACTTATTTCATTTGGATTCTAAAAATAAGTCTTCTCTTGAACTTTCCCAATTGATTTTCCAAATACAAATCTTTTGATAGTCTAACTTTGAAATCTTTGGAGATGATAATTGTACTTTCAGTATTCTTAGGAAATTTCATTTCCTAAGATGTAATTTACTATGAAGGCTTACCTTCATAGGGAACTTAAGAACCTGGTTTAATCTAAACCCTACTTTATTCATCCATGTAAAGTAGGAGAAAAATCTCAGGTACATTCGAAGACCCATCATGCCTTATGAGTCCTTATTATGATTAGGACTATTGTAGGTGATATCTTTCTAGATAGTACATCATACCTCAATTTGTACATCACCTCAAAAATACCCCATATGATGTGGTGTCCCCCCCATCAAAATAAACACCACAAGGCCCTTTCACCTTGTTCATTGAATCCTCTTAACATCATCATTTCTTTTTGGACTTTGGAGATGTTGATTCTCAAGTAGGCAAGGGTTCTTAGACTCATAATGTTGGGATACACTTGGGTTAACAGAACTCTGGATAGCTTTGTATCAACATCCAATGTAATGTAAAGAGATGGTTGTGCTTTCATTAGTCCATAGGAGTAAGTCTTCATCGAATGTAACTAAATAAAAACCTAATCCTAAAAATAAAAAACATAAAATAAATTAAAAAAAACCTAAACCCTAAAACCTAAACCTAAAATAAAATAAAATAAACCTAAACCTACACTAAAATAAACTAAACTAAAATAAATAAACCTAAACCTAAACTAAATAAAATAAAATAAACTAAAATAACTTAAACTTAAACTAAATAAAACTCAATAAACCTAAATTAAAACCTAAAAACTTAAAATAAAAATTAAAAAATTTAAACCTAAACCTAAAAAATAAAATAAAATCTAAAATAAAATAAATAAAAATAAATAAACTAAACCTAAAAAAAATAAATAAACTAAATAAAACTAAAATTAAATAAACTAAATAAAATACATAAATAAATAAATAAATTAAATAAATAAATAAAAAATAAACTAAATAAACCTACTGCCACTTTTTAATTAAAAAAAATAAATAAAATAGACTAACCTAAACCCAAAATAACCTAAACTGAGCTCTAAACCCTAACCCATAAACTGACCCTAAAACCTACTATACTTATGCTTAAACCATCCTAAACCTGACCCCACAACCTGACCCTAAACTATCCTGGGCTAAACCCTGACCCTAAATACACAACCCACTAAACCTAAAACCACCCTGAGGCTGAGCCAAAATCAGACTGACCTAACCTGACCAAAACTAAACACAAACCATCCCTATGCTAACCACTGACCTAAGGAAACCAACTAAATAACCAAATAGATAAATGTAAATAAACCTAATAAATAAAGATAAAATCAAATATAACCAACCTAAACTAAATAATAAAATAAATCTATAAAAATAAAATTTAACTACTAAATTAAAATAAACCGAATAAAAAAATAAAATTAAAACTTAAAATAAAAATAAACTTAAAATAAACCTAAATAAATAATAAATACTAAATAAAAACTAATAAATATAAAATAAAACATAAATAAATTAAAAAACCTAAACCAAAAAATCTAAAAATAAAATAATAAAAAAAACCTAAACCTAAACTAAATAAATAAAACCTAAACCTAAACCTAAAATAAATAAAACCTAAACTAAAAATAAAACCTAAAGTAACCTAAATTAAAACTTAAAACCTAAACTAAAAAAAAACAAAAAATAAAAACTAAACCTAAATCTAAAAAAAAAAAAAACCTAAACTAAAAAATATAATAAATAAAACTCAACTAATAAATAAACATAAACCTAAAAAAAAAAAAATAAAATAAATAATAAACCTAAACTAAAATAAATAAAACCTAAAATAAATAAATAAATAAAAAACAAAAAA
Organism: Cymbidium sinense; assembly: GCA_021442155.1. Lineage (NCBI taxonomy): Eukaryota > Viridiplantae > Streptophyta > Magnoliopsida > Asparagales > Orchidaceae > Cymbidium > Cymbidium sinense. Next base: position 33,197 of record JAKCPB010002169.1, on the reverse strand, counting down.
AAAAAACTAAATAAAGAAAAAAATAAATAAATCAAATAAAATAAGAAATGTTTAATATGGTTGTTCTCTATTAATAAAAAAAAAAAACCCTAAACCTAAATAAAACTTGAACCCTAAACCTATACCCAAAACCCAAATATAAAATCTAAAATATGAACCTAAACCTAAAACCTAAAAACCTAAAACTAAAAATTAAAAACCATAAACCCTAAACTCACAAAAAGAAAAAACAAAATAAACTAAATAAAACCAAAATAAAATAAATGAAAATCTAAAACAAAATAAATAAAATAAATAAAACATAAACTAAAACCTAAACCTAAACTTAAAAAGAAAATAAATAATAAATAAAAAACTAAACTAACATAAAATAAATAAAACCTAAAAAACTAAAAAAAAAATAAAATAAATTAAAGACTAAATAAAAATCTATACCTTTAATAAACCTAAAATAAAACCTAAAATAAATAAAATAAACCTAAACCATAAAGTGAAAAAAAACCTAAAAAAAAAATAAACTATAAAATAAAATAAAACTAAAATAAATAAATAAAACCTAAACCTAAACCAAAAAATAAACTAAAATAAACCTAAACTAAATAAATAAATAAAATAAAACATATAAATAAATAAATAATAGAATAATAAAATAAAATAAAAAAATAAACTAAATAAATAAACCTTGGTTTACTTAATTTTAAAAAAAAGAAAAAATAAAACCACAAACCAAACCTATAAACTAGACATAAACAAACTAAACCTTAAACCCACAAACCACAAAACTAAACCTAATAAACCTAATTCCAAAACTAAATTAACCAAATAAACCTTAAAATAAAACCCAAATCTAAATAAATGTTAGTAAAAACCCTAAACCTAAACTAAAAAATGCTGCTCCAAAACCTAAACTAAACCTGAACTAAAATAAATAAACCCTAAAAACTAAAGCTACACTAAACCTTAAACCTAAACCCCCAAACATTAGATAAACCAAATCTAAACCAAACCCTAAACCCAAACCTAAAATTAAACAAACCAAAACTAAATAATCATAAAATAAAATAAATAAAAACATAAATAAAATGAAAATAAAATAAAATAAAATGATAAATTTAAAACATAAACCTAAAATCTAAAAGAAAATAAAATAAATAAATAAAAATAAACTAAAATAAAATTAATAAAAACCTAAACTAAATTAAAAAAAATAAAATACACCTATGAATAAAAAACCTAAATAAAATAAAAATAAACATAAAATAAAAATAAAATAAACCATAAATAAACTTAAAATAAAATTGAAAAATAAATAAAAAAATAAAACCTAAACCCTAAACATAAAATAAAACAAAAATAAATAAAATAAAATAAACCTAAACTTAAAATAAAATAAACTAAACTAGAATAAATAAAACCTAAACCTAAACCTAAAATAAACTAAACCTAAACCTAAACTAAATAAAATAAAATAAACTAAAATAAGCTAAACTAAAAAAAAATAAAACCTAAAAAATAAACCTAAAAGCTAAACCTAAAAAAATAAAATAAAAAACTAAACCCAAACCTAAAAATAAAAAATATAACCTAAACCTAAAAAACAAAATAAAAATAAAACTCAATTAAAAAATAAACCTAAACCAAAACCTAAACCTAAAAATTAAACTAAAATAAAAAACCCAAACTAAAATAAAAAAACCTAAAACAAATAAACTTAACTAAATAAAAATAAAAAATAAACATAAATAAAAATGAAAAATAAAATAAAATAAAATAAAAAAAAAATAAACAAAATAAACAAAAGATGAAACGTTGAATCTGAATTTGTTCTCATTAATAGAAAAAAACCAAAAACCCTAAAACCTAAACTAAAACTTGAACCTTAATCCCAGAACCTAAACCGGAAACTAACCCTAAACTTTAATCCCTAAACCCTAAAACTAAAATAAAAAGATACCTAAACTAAATAAAACTTAAAATAAAATAAATAAAATCTAAAATAAAGTAAAATAAAAAATAAAATAAAATAAAAACATAAACTAAAGCTAAATCTAAACCTAAACCTATGCCTAAACCTAAAAAGAAAGAAATTATAAGAAATACTAAACTAAAATAAAATAAATAAAAACCTAAACTAAACTAAAAAATAAAAAACCTAAATCAAATAAAAACTAAATCTAAAGTAAAATAAATTAAAAACTAAATAAGAACCTAAACTTAAACAATAAACCTAAATAAATAAAAAAATAAATAAAATAAAACTAAACCTTAAAGTAAAATAAAGAAACCTAAAATAAATAAAAAACTAAACTAAAATGTAAAAAACCTAAACCTAAACCTACACTAAATAAATAAAATAAAACTAAAGAAAAACTAAAAAACTAAAAACCTAAAATATAAAATAAAATAAAATAAAAAAAATAAAATAAAACTTAAAATAAAATAAAACCTAATCCTAAAATAAAATAAAATAAAAAAATAAACCTAAATAATAAAAATAAAATAAACTAAAATAAATAAAATAAAATAAACCTAAATCTCTAGTTTTAATTATTTTAAAAAAACTAAATTCTAAATCTAAACCTAAAAAACCATAAAAACCAAAAAAACTAACCCTAAACCTAAACCCTAAACCATAAACCAAAAAAACCCTAAAAAATAAACCCTAAACCCTAAACCCTAAATAACCTATAAATAAAACCTAAACCTAAACCAAACCCTAAACTAAAACAACTAAATAAATTTTAAAAAAAACCCTAAACCTAATAAATAACCTAAACCTAAATGTAAAAATAGGCATAACCTTGATGATAATAACATCACCATCAACCGGGCATAGTCTAGATGGTGGAGGCGAAGGCGAAGGTGGCGACAGATGGTGGTGGGGGATCTGAGGAGTGGATATGGAGGTAGTGGTGGGTAGTGGTGGTTATGGAGGAAAAGCGATGGAGGTTACAACATGGTGGTGGAGGAAAGATCGAGATATGATGGTGGGTCCCTACTCAAGAGTTTGGGTGGTTCTGAAAAGCGAAGAATGGTCGATCCGATCTAACTTATGGAAAGTTTCTTTATGGTAGAAAATTGCTCTATGCATGCTCATTTTTATCTACGTCATGGTTGTGTCTTAGAAAACTTGGTGTGTTATTTGCTTAATGAAATAAGAAGAAATGTTGAATCGAATATGTTCTGTTAAAAAAATACAAAACACTAAATCATAAACTAAAACAACCCTAACCTAAACCTAAAACCTAAATCCTAAACCCTAAACCCTAAAACCCCAAACCCTAAACCCTAAACCCCAAACCTAAACTAAAACTAAACCCTAAACCCCACCCTAAACCCCAAACTCTAAACCTAAACCCAAACTTAAACCCAAAACTAAAAGCTAAAATCTAAACTATACTAATTAAAACCTAAAATAAAATCAAAATTGAAACAAAAAATAAATAAAATAAATAAACTAAAACCTAAACTAGCTAAAAAGAAAACAATAAAATAATTTAAATTAAATTAAAAATAATAAAAACCTAAAAACTAAAAGATAAAACCTAAATAAAAATAAAATTAACCTAAAATAAAAATAAAACTAAAATAAAACCTCAACCTAAAAAATAAAACAAAATAAACATAATATAAATATAAAACCTAAAGTAAAAAAAACTTAAACCTAAAATAAAATAAACATAAACATAAACCTAAACTAAAATAAACTAAACTATATAAATAAAACCTAAACCTAAACCTAAAAAATAACTAATCTAAAATAAATAAACTTAAATTAAAAAAAAAATAAGTAAAACTAAAATAAACCTAAAATAAAACCTAAAACCTAAAATAAAAAATAAAATAAAAAAAAAAAAAACCTAAACCTAAACCTAAAATAAAATAAAAATTTAAAAATAAAATAAAATAAAAATAAAACTAAACTAAAATTAAACCTAAACCTAAACCTAAACCTAAAATAAACTAAAATAAAAACTATAATAAATAAACAAAATAAATAAAATAAACTAAATAAAATTTAAAATAAACCTAAAAATAAAATAAAAAAAATAAAATAAAAATAAATAAAAATAAACTAAATAAACTAAACTTACTTAGTTTGCTTAATTTTAAAAAAATATAAATATAAATAAATAAAACCTAACCTAAACCTTAAACACTAAAACTAACCCTAAACCCTACCTACAACTATCATACACTAAACCAAAACTAAAGCCTAAACCTAAACTCAAACCTAAAAAGACCCTATAAAAATGAAAACCATAAACCCTAAACTTTAAACCTTATACCCTAAACCCATCTATAACCTCTCCCTAACAAACCCCAAACTATAAACCTGAAAACTTAAACCCTGAAGCAACTAAAAGTAAAAACCTAAAATAAATAAATAAAAAAACCTAAATAATAAATAAATAAAATAAAAAACCTAAACTAAAACCTAAAATAAACTAAACCTAAAAAAAGATCAAATTAAAATAAACTAAACTAAATATAAATAAAATAAACTAAAAAAATAAAATAAACCTAAAATAAAATACCTAAATAAAATAAAACCTAAATGTAAAATAAAATAAAGAAAAAGTAAAATAAAATAATAAAAATAATCTAAACTCTAATCAAACCAAACCTAAAAAAACTACTAAACAAAACCCTGAGCCAAAACTAAACCTACTACCCTAAACCCTAAACCCACTAAACTAAACCCTGATAAACCACAAATCTGAGCCACTAAACAAAACTTAAATCCTAAACCCTACCAAAAACCTAAACTAAACCTAAAAATAAAACTAAAGAAATATGTAAAAAAACCTAAACCTAAATAAAATAAAAAATAAAATAAAATAAAAACAAAAATAAAAACTTGAACCTAAACCTAAAAAAGAAAAAAAACTAAAATAAAATAAAAACCTAAAAATAAAAAAATAAAATAAACTAAATAAAAATCCTAAAATAAAATAAGATAAACTAAAAATAAACCTAAAATAAAGTAAAATGTAAACCTAAAAAATAAACCTAAAAACCAAAATAAAACTTGAAACCTAAACCTAAAAAAAAATAAAAATCTATACCTAAACCTTAAATAAAATAAAACCTAAACCTAAAATATAAAATAAAAATAAAACTCAACTAAAAAATGAACCTAAACTTTAAAAATTTACTAAAATTAAAAACCTAAACTAAAATAAATAAACCTATAAAAAACAAACTAAACTAAATAAAAATAAAAAATAAAAATAAATGAAAATAAAAAGTAAAATAAACTAAATTAAATAAAAAATAAACTAAATAAAACCTAGACCTCTTGATTACTTAATTTGTTTTAAAAACCCTAAACACTAAAACCCTAAAGTAAAACTAAACTAAACCTAAAAAAAAAAAAAATCTATAAACTAAATAAAAGATAAATAAAATATGTAAAAAAAAACTAAATAAATAAAATAAAATAAAATAAAATCTAAACTAAAACTTAAAAAACCAAAAAAATAAAATAAAATGAATAAAAACCTAAAATAAACTAAAAAAATAAAATAAACTTAAGAATAATAACCTAAATAAAATAAAAACTAAACATAAAATAAAAATAAAATAAACTTAAAAAAAATAAAATAAAATAAAAACTAAATAAAAGCTTAAACCTAAAAACTAAACCTAAAAAAATCCTAAAAATAAATAAAAAATAAATCCTTCCGTTTAAATTATAAAAAAACCTAAACCTAAAATAAAATAAACAAAACCTAATAAAATATAAACTAAAAAAAATATAACCTAAACCTAAACATAAAATAAACTAAACCTAAATCTAAACCTAAACTACATATATTAAAATAAACTAAAAATAAACCTAAACCTAAACTATAAGATAAAACCTAGAAATAAACCTAAAATAAAAACCTAAAACGTAAACCTAAGAAAATAATATCCTAAACCTAAACCTAAAAATAAAAAATAATACTTAAACCTAAAAAATAAAATAGAAATAAAGCTCAACTAAGAAATAAACCTTAACCTAAAAAATAAACTAATAAATCTAAAATAAATAAACAAAAATAAATAAAAATAAAAAATAAAATCAACTAAAATAAATAAACCCTAAACTAAATAAACCTAAACCTATTGATTTACTTAATTTTTTTTAAATAACTAGAAACACTAAATCTTAAACCCTAAACCCTAAACCCTAAACTATAAACCATAAACCTTAAATCCTAAACCCTAAACCCTAAACTTTAAACCCTAAATCATAAACCATAAACCCTAAAAAACCCTAAACCCTAAAACCTAATTCTAAACCCCAAACCTAAGCTTAAAGTAATTAAATAAATTAAAAAATGAACCTAAACCCTTAAACATAATAAACCTAAACTAAACATAAACCCTAAGAGAAACGATAAAACACCATCAACCGCTCATTCTCTGCGGTGAGGGAAGGAAGGCTGAAGGTTATCATAGTGGTGGGGAGGATCTAGAGGTGCTAGTGGATACGGAGGTGGTGGTCAGAGCAGTGGTGGTTATGGAGGAAGGATGAGCGATGGATGTTACAACCGTGGTGGTGGCGAAGGGAGAGATGGTGGATATGATGGTGGATCCCATTACTCGAGAGGTCGAGGTGGTTCTGAAGTGAACTATACAAACTAAAGAATGGATAATCTGATCTGATGCTTATAGAACTATGTCTTTATAGTAGAGACACTTCTAGTTATCTAGGGTTTTTTTTTCTATCGTGCTCATTTTTATTTATGTCATGTCTTAAAAAAACTTGGTGTGTTGCTTGGTAGATGAAATCGAAAAGAAGAAATATTGAATTTGAATTTGTTCTCTATTAAAAAAATACCCTAAACCCTAAACTAAACCTCAACCCTCAACCTAAAACCTAAACCTTAAACCTAAACTGTAAACCCTAAAACCTGAAACCCTAAACCCTAAATCCTAAACCATAAATCCTAAACCCAAAAAAGCCCTAAACCTAACCTAAAACCCTAAACCCTTAAAAAAGCCTAAGCCTAAAGTAAATAAAACCTAAAATAAAAAATATATAAAAAAAACCTAAACCTAAAATAAAATAAAATAAAAAAAATAAAACTAAATTAAAATAAAATAAATAAAACCTAAAACTAAAAAAAGTAAAAAGCCTAAATAAAATAAAAATTGAACTTAAAATAAAATTAAATTAAACCTAAAATAAAATAAGATAAATTCAAAATAAAAACCTAAACCTAAAAAATAAACCTAAAAATAAATATAAAATAAAACCTAAGACTAAAACTATAAAAAAAACCTAAACCTAAAATAAAAATAAAATAAACATAAACCTAAACTAAAATAAATAAAACCTAAACCTAAACCTAAAATAAACTAAACCTAAACCTAAACCTAAACCAAAACTAAACAAAATAAAATAAAAGAAAAGCAAACCTAAACTTAAACTAAAAAATAAAACCTAAAACTAAACCTAAAACCTAAACATAAGAAAATAAAATAAAGAGCTAAACCAAAACTTAAAAATAAAAAAACCTAAACCTAAATAAAATAAAATATAAACTATAAAATTAAAACTAAACCTAAACCTAAACCTAAAAAATAAACTAAAATTAAAAACCTAAACTAAAAGAAATAAACTTAAAACAAATAAACAAAACTAAATAAAAAAGTAAACATAAATAATAAGAAAAAAAATAAAATAAACTAAATAACCTAAACCTAAAAGTTAATGTAATTAAAATAAATGAATAAACCCTAAACCCTAAACCCTAAAACTAACTAACCCTAAACAACCCTAAATATAAACCCTAAACCCTAAATTTAAAAATTGTAAACCTAAAAACCTAAACCTAAACCTACTAAATAAAGCCTAAAATAAAATAAATAAAAACCTAAACCTAATTAAAATAAATAAAATAAAAATAAAAATATAACCTAAACCTAAACCTAAACCTAAAAATAAAATAAAATAAAATAAAATTAAACTAAAATAAAATAAATAAAAACCTAAACTAAACTAAAATAAAATAAAATAAAAACTTAAACTTTAACCTAAACCTAAACCAAAAAATAAAATAAAATAAATTAATTAAAAATAAATAAATAAAAACCTAAACTAAACTAACAAAAAAAAATAATAATAAAATACATAAATATAATAAAAACTAAACGTAAAATAAAATAAAATAAAATATAAAACTAAATAAAACCTAAACCTAAAAATTAAACTAAAAATTAAACCTAAATATAAATAAAAAATAAAACCTAAACCATAAAAAAAATATAAACCTAAAATAAAAATAAAATAAATCCAAACCTAAACTAAACCTAAACTTAAACTAAATAAAACCTAATGTAAAATAAAATAAAAACCAATTAAAAACCAAAACATAAAAAATAAACCTAAATAAAAGTAAAAAATAAAACCTAAACCCTAAACTAAAAAAAACCTAAACCAAAAATAAACAAAATAAAATAAACCTAAACCTAAACTAAAATAAACTAAACTAAAATAAATAAACCTAAATCTATACCTAAAATAACCTAAACCTAAAATAAACTAAAAAAAATAAATATAAACCTAAACTAAAAATAAAACTTAAAATAAAATAAAACCTAAACCAAACCTAAAAAAAATCTAAACTAAATAAAACATAATAAAATTAAAATGACACTATAAATAAACATAAACTCCTAAACCAAAATACTAAACTTAAATAAACATATAAATAAACTAAATAAAAATAAACATAAATAAAATATAAATAAATAAACTAAATAAACTAAACCTGTTTACTTTTAAAACCAAAAATAAACTAAATCCAACTCCACCCTAAACCTCCACTAACCTAAACCCTCTCCTCCTAAACTAAAACCCTAAAAAACCCACTCTAATCACTGAGCTACCCTGATCACTAAACACTAAACCAAAAATCCACTAATAAACTATCTTCCTAATAACCATGACCTAACTCCACTCTAAACTACCCAAAACAAAAACCATCTAAATAAAAACTGACTATCCTAAATCCTGAATAATCTAAAGATTACCCTAATATAACAAGCTCTCAACCTACAAATTGAAATCCTACACTAACCACAGGCCCTAAACCCTAAACCTAAACCCTAAACCTAAACTACCCTATCCTAACTAAACTATAAACTAAAACCCTAAACCATAAAATCTTAAACCTATAAACCCTAACCCTCCCTAAACCTTAAACCTAAAACTAAACTTAAACTAAATAAACCAAAAAAATAAAATAAATAAAACTTAAACTTAAATAAAATAAAAAAAAACTAAACCTAAACCTAAACCTAAACCTAAAATAAAATAAAATAAAAAAAAAAAAACTAAACTCAAATAAAGTAAATAAAAACCTAAACTAAACTAAAAAATAAAATCAACCTAAAAATAAAAAACCTAAATAAATAAGAATTAAATGTAAATTAAAAAAATAAAATAAACCTAAAATAAAATAAAATAAAAATAAAATAATAACTTGAACCTAAAATAAATATAAAGCAAAAACTAAACCCTAAACTAAAAAATACCTAAATCCAAAATAAACAAAATAAAATAAACCTAAATTAAAATAAATAAAACCTAAACCTAAACATAAAATAAACTAAACATAAACCCTAAACTAAATAAAATAAATTAAAAATAAACCTATAACTAAACTAAGAAATAAATCCTAGAAGTGAACCTAAAATGGAAACCTAAAACCTAAACCTAAAAAGAGAAAATAAAAGCCTAAACCTAAAACTAAAAAATAAAGCCTAAATCTAAAAAGTAAGAAAAAATAAAAGTAAACTAGAAAAAGTAAACATAAATCTAATCCTTGAAAGAAAACTAAACTAAACTAAAATAAAAAACTTTAATTAAAATAAATAAACTTAAATTAAATAAACTAGACTAAATAAAAAGATGAAATAAAATAAACTAAAATAAATGAAAAATAAAGTAAATAAACCTAAGGTAACTTGTTTACCTAATTTTTTAAAAAATACCCTAAACTTTAAAGCCTAAAACCCTTAACCCAAAATCCTAAACCCTAAAAATCCTAAACCCTAAAGCCTAAAGCCTAAACCTTAAACCTTAAACCTAAACAAATGATAAACCCTAAGCTAACCTTAAACCCTAAACCCTAAAAATCCTAAACCCTAAACTTTAGAAAATAAAAAACCTAAATACCTAAAACCTAAACTAAATAAAATAAACTAAAAACCTAAACATAAATAAAATAAAATAAAATAAAATAAAATAAAATAAAATAAAAACCTAAACTAAAACCTAAACCTAAACCTAAACCTAAAATAAAATAAAATAAATAATAAAAACTAAACTCCAATAAAATAAATAAAACCCTAAACTGAACTAAAAAATAAAATAAACCTAAAAATTAAAATCTTAAATAAAATTAAAATTAATGTAAAATAAAAATAAAATAAACCTAAAATAAAATAAAGTAAAACAAAAATTAAATAAAAACCTGAACATGAAAAATAAATATAAAAATAAATATTAAATAAAACCTAAACCCTAAACTACAAAAAAAACCTAAAATGATCAAAATAAAATAAACCAAAACCTAAACAAAAATAAACTAAACTAAAAATAAATAAAATCTAAACCTAAACCTAAAAGAAACAAAACATAAAACCTAAATGAAATAAAATAAAATAAAATAAAAATAAACCTATGCCTAAACTAAAAAACAAAACTTAAAAATGAACCTAAAATGAAAACTTAAAACATAAACCTAAAAATAAAAATAAAAACCAATACCTATAATAAAAAAATAAAATAAAGATAAAAAATAAAATAAAATAAAAATTAAACTAAAAAATAATATAAACCAAAACCTAAACAAAAAACTATACAAAATAAAAAACCTTAACTAAAATAAATAAACGTAAAATAAATAAAATAAACTAAATAAAAATAAAATATAAACCTAAAAAAATAAAAAATAAAATAAACTAAAATAAATAAAAAATAAACTAAATAAACCTAAACCTACTTATTTACTTAATTAAAAAAACCATAAACCCTAAACCCTAAACCCTAAACCATAAAACTAACCCTAAACCCTAAACTTACAACCCTAAACCCTAAACCCTAAACTATCCCTAAACCCAAAACCCTAAACCCTAAACCCTAAACTATCCCTAAACCCAAAACCTTAAACCCCAAACCTTAAACCCTAAATCGTGACCCTAACCCTAGACCCTAAACCCTAAACCCTAAACTAAACTTTAAACCCTAAACTAATCCTAAACCCTAAACCTTAAAATCTTAAACCTTAAAGCCTAAACCTAAACCTTAAACCCTAAACCCTAAACTAAACCAAAACCCAAAGCTAACCCTAAACCCTAAACCCTAAACCCTAAAACCCTAAACCCTAAAGCCTAAACACTAAGCCATAAACCTAAAACCCTAAACCCTAACCCTAATCTCTAAACCCTGAAACCCTAAGCTATAAACCCTTAACCCAAAAAGATAAACCCTAAACCCTAAACACTGAACCTTAAACCCTAAAAACCTAAAAACCTAACCCTAATCTAAATTAAACCTAAAAATAAAATGAATAAAAAAATCTAAATCTAAATAAAATAAAATCTAAACTAAAATCTAAACCTAAACATAAAAATAAAATAAAATAAAATTATAAAAATAAATAAAAACATAAACTAAACTAAAAAATTAAGTAAACCTAAGAATAAAAATCATAAATAAAATAAAAACTAAAAGTTAAAAATAAAATAAACTTAAAATAAAATAAAATATAAACTAAATAAAAACCTAAACCTAAAAAATGAACCTAAACTAAAAAAAAGCATAAACCTAAAATAAAAATATAAACAAAATAAAATAGACTTAAACCTAAACTAAAATAAACTAATCTAAAATAAATAAAACCTAAACCTAAAATAAACCAAACCTAAACCTAAACCTAAACTAAATATTATAAAATAAAGTAAAAATAAACCTGTACCTAAACTAAAAAATTAAACCTAAAATAAACCTCAAATAAAAATCTAAAATCTAAACCTAAGAAAATAAAATAAAAACATAAACCAAAAACCTAAAAATAAAAAATAAAGCATAAACTTAAAAAGAAACTCAACTAAAAAGTAAACGTACATCTAAAAAATAAACTAAAATAAAAAACCAAAACAAAAATAATTAAATCTAAAATAAATTAACTAAACTAAATAAAAATAAAAATATACCTAAATAAAATAAACTCAAATAAATAAAAAATAAACTAAATAAACCTAAACAGATCAGCTTACTTAATTTTAAAGAAAACCTTAACCCTAAATCCTAAACCCTAAAGTCTAAACCTTAAACTAACCCTAAACCTTTAACCCTAAACCTACAACCCTAAAGCTATAACCCTATACCATAAATTGTAAACCCTAAAACCCTAAACCCTAAACCCTAAACCCTAAACCCCAAACCCTATAACTTAAATAAAAAATAAAACCTAAACCTCGAACTAAAAAAAAAATTGAATTGAAAATAGATAAAATAAAACAAACCTAAACCTAAACAAAAATAAACTAAACTAAAATAAATAAAAGCTAAACCTAAACCTAAACTAAATAATATAAAATAAACTAAAAATAAACCTAAATTTGAACAACAAATAAAACCTAAAAATAAATCTAAAATAAAAACCTAAAACCTAAACCTAATAAAATAAAATAAAAACCTAAACATAAACCTAAAAATAAAAGATAAAACCTAAACCTAAAAAATAAAAATAAAAATAAAACTCAATTAAAAAATAAACCTAAACCAAAACCTAAGCCTAAAAAATAAACTATAATAAAAAACCTAAGAAAAAATAAATAAACTAAAAATAAATATACTAAACTAAATAAAAAATAAACCTAAATAAAAATAAAAAATAAAGTAAACTAAAATTAATGAAAAAATAAATTATATTTAATAAATAATCCTAAACCTACCGATTTACTTAATTAAAAAAACCATTAAACCCTAAATCCTAACCCCTAAACTCTAAACTAACCCTAATCGCTAAACACTAAACCTTAAAAACCCTAAAGCCAAAATCTTAAACTTTATACCTTAAACCCTAAACTAACCTTAAAACTAACCATAAACCCTAAACCCTAAATCTTAAATAAAAAATAAAAATAATAAAAGAACCCCACAAACCCTAAACCTACCAAACACATAACCCTAAACCTAAACTACTAAAGCCTAAAACCCTAAACCCTAAAATAAACCTAAAATAAAACCTAAACCTAAACTCTAAACTTACAACCCTAAACCCTAAACCACCCTAAACAAACCTAAAACCTAAAACCTAAACCTAAATTGAATAATACATAAAAATAAAATAAATAAATAATCCTAAAGCTAAATAAAATAAAATAAAATAAAAACCTAAACCTAAACCTAAAGCTAAACCTAAAAATAAAATAAAATAAAAAATAAAAACTAAACTAAAATAAAATAAACAAAAACCTAAACTAAACTAAAGATTAAAGTAAACCAAAAATAAAAAATAAAAACTAAACATAAAATAAAATAAAGTAAACATAAAAAAAAAATAAATAAAAGTAAACCAAAACCCTAAACTAAAAAATAAACCTAAACCAAACCTAATCCTAAAAAATAAACTAAAATAAAAAACCTAAACAAAAATAAATAAACCAAAAATAAATAAATTTAAAAAAAAATAAAATAAAAAATAAACCTAAATAAAAATAAAAAATAAAGTAAACAAAAATAAATAAAACCGAAACCTAAAACTAAAATAAACTAAAACTAAACCAAAATGTAAACCTAAACTAAATGAAATAAAATAAACTAAAAATAAACCTAAACTTAAACTAAAAATAAAACCTAAAAATAAACCTAAAATAAAATCCTAAAACCTAAACCTAAAAAAATAAAATAATAACCAAAAGATAACCTAAAAATAGAAAATAAAACCTAGACCTAAAAAAAATAAAGCTAAACTAAAAAAATAAACCTAGACCAAAAAATAAACTAAAATAAAAATCCTAAACTAAAATAAATAAACTTAAATAAAATAAAAAATAAATAAAACTTAGATAAATAAAAAATAAACTAAATAAACTTAAAGATTTTGGATTAGTGAAAACCCAAAAAACCTAAACCCTAAACCCTAAACCCTAAACCCTAAACCCTAAATCCTAAACTTACCCTAAAATAAAACCTAAACCTACCTACCCTGTAAACTAAAACCCTAAACTATAAAACTAAACCTAAACCCTAATCCCTAAACCTAAACCTAAACCCTACTCTAAACTCCTAAACCCACCCCACCTAAACCCTAAACCCCTAAACCCTAAACCTCAAACCCACCCCCAAAACCCTAAACCCTAAACCCTAAACAAACTCTTTAAACCCTAAACCTAAATTCACTAAACTAGAGAGTGAGGCTGGAGATTACATGCATGGTGGTAGCGGGGTGAGATCAAGTATATGATGGTGATCCCTCACTAGAGGTGGGATGGGGAACTGGAGAAATTGAAGAACGGCTAATCCGATCTGTTGCTTATGGAACTGTTTCTTTACTATAGAGACAATTTTACTTATCATGGGATTTTTATTTTCTCTAAGGTTGCTTCTTTTTGATCTATGCCATCTATTGCATCTTAGAAAACTTGGGGTGCTACTTGGTTGATGAAATCAAAAATAATAAATGTTGAATCTGAATTTGTGCTCTATTTTAAAAAAAACTTTAAACCTTAAACCCTAGACTAAAACTTAAACCCAAAACCTATAACCTAAACTCTAAACCCTAAACCCTAAACATTAAACCCCAAACACTAAACCCTAAACCATAAACTTTAAAAAAACCCTAAAAAATAAATCCAAAACCCTAAACACTAAAAACATAATAACCTAAACCTAAAAATAAAATAAATAAAAAACCTAAATAAAAATAAAATAAAAATATAATAAAATAAAAAAACATAAACTAAAACTAGAACCTAAACCTAAACCTAAAAGAAAACATAAATAAAAAATAAAAACTAAACAAAAATAAAATAAATAAAAACCTAAATTAAACTAAAAATAAACAACCTAAATAAAATAAAAAATAGACCTAAATAAAAATAAAATAAACCTAAAATAAAATACAAGAAAAACTAAATAAAAACTTGAACCTAAAAATTAAACCTAAAAAAAACCAAACTTAAACCCTAAACTAAAAAAAAAACCAAAGCCTAAAATAAAAATAAAATAAAATAAACCTAAACCTAAACAAAAATAAACTAAACTAAAAAAACTAAACCAAAACCCAATCATAAAATAAATTAAACCTTAACCTAAACTAAAACCTAAACAAAATCAAATAAAATAAATTAAAATAATCCTAAACCTAAACTAAAAAATAAAACCTGAAAAAACCTAAAATAAAAACTTAAAAGAGGAACCTAAAAAAAAATATAACAAAAACCTAGACCTAAACTTAAAAATAAAAAATAAGACCTAAACCTAAAAAATAAAATAAAAATAAAACTCAACTAACAAATAAACCCAAACCTAAAAAATAAACTAAAATAAAAAACCTAAACTAAAGTAAATAAACCTAAAATAAATAAACTAAACTAAATAAAAATAAATAATAAACTTAAATAAAAATAAACTCATATTAATAAAAAAATAACTAAATAAAGCTAAACCTACTAGTTTACTTAATTTAAAAAACACTAAACCTTAAATCCTAAACCCTAAACCTTAAACCCTAAAATAAAGCTTAAACCCTAAAATCTAAACCTAGAACACTAAACCTACAACCCTAAACCACCCTAAACCTTAAACTTTAAAGCCCTAAACCTTAAACTAACCCTAAACTATCCTTAAAACCTAATAATGGGCAAAATGAAAAGAACATCATCATCAACAAGGCTCTGCAGATCTAGTGGAGGTGAAGAAGAGATGGTTATTGCAGTGGTTGTGGGGATCCGAGGGAGGTGCCGGATATAGAGGTGGTGGTGAGTAGTGTGGTGGTTATGGAGGGCGGGAGGTTACAACCATGGTGGTGGTGGAAGGAGAGATCAGGGATATGATTTCAGATCCAGCTACTCAAGAGGTGGGGGTGGTTCTCATGGGAAGTGGAGAAACTAAAGAACGGTCGATCTGATCTGTTGTTTATGGAATTATGTCTTCATAGTAGAGATAGTTCAACTTATCTAGGGTTTTGATTTTCTCCATGGGTGCTCATTTTTTATCCATGTCATCACTTGTGCCTTACTAAATTTGGGGTGCTACTTAGTTGATGAAATCAAAAAGAAGATATGTTGAATATGAATTTATACTTTATTAAAAAAAAACCTTAAACCATAAACCCTAAACCCTAAACTAAAACTTAAACCCTAAACTTAAAACCCAAACCAAATACCCTAAACCCTAAATCCTAAACCAAAACCATAAACTAAACCCCCCAAACCCTAAACCCTAAACAAAAAATCCTAAACCGTAAATCCTAAACCCTAAACCCAAAAAACCTAAAAAGCTAAACTAAATAAAAATTAATAATAAAATAAAAAAAAGAATCTAAACCTAAACCCTAAACCCTAAGACTATAAACCCTAAACCCTAAAACCTACAACCCTAAACCCTAAATGCTAAACCCCAAACCCAAAACCCTAAACCCTAAACCCTAAATAATAAACCCTAAACTAACCCTAAACAAACAATAAACCATAACCATAAACCCTAAAGCCTTCACTATGAATAAATATGCCATTATGAGCAAATCTAAAGACTGACCTAATCCTAACCTAGTTATGGTAGCTGAAGAAAATGTCTTCAAGATACTTTCCCTTGATTAGTAGAGATTTCAATGCCCTAAATCATATTAAAATACCATATATTATAGTATAATGTAGCATCATATATTATAGCATGTAGTGATGTGTTTTCAGTTGTTATAAGATGTTTTGAAATATTTTAGTATATTATGGTATTGTTCCCTATTGTCTATGCTAATATAAATCATAAAAATATTAATTTAATAAATGAGATGATGAAATTTGTTAAATTTGACGTGGGAATTAGATTGTAGTACCAAAGTTGTGCTACGCCACTTATAGTCTAAAAAGTAAGATTTTATGTTCAAATAATTATTATATGTTGTAGCATAGTATAGCATCATATATCATAATATATTGTTCTGCACATTTTAAATTATTTTAGTATTTTGTAATCATGCAGTCAATCATACACTAGCATTGTTTATAAAAATGTTGATTTAGACTTTAAAATGGTGGAATTTGGCCAAATTCATAATAAGTAGAGCATGGCATCAAAAATATATTGTTTAAACAAAAAGCATAACATACTAATCAACATAGACTCTATTGAGGGAGTTGGTTTAATTTATCTCCATTGGAGAAGTTGGTGTTGAATTTGATTTATTTGCTTGACTTGTTTCTATATGATTTGGGGCTCCATTGGGGAGAAGGGTGTGATTTAACTTTGCTGGGGAAAATCAGATTGGGTTTAATTTAATCTGAGTTAATGTATGGACCATGTAAGTGTGCAATGGACTCATTAAGAAGGTGCTATATCAGCCTTGACCTACCTCAAGTTTACAAATCCAAAGGGATAGTGTACCTGCTGTAGAGTAGAGCTAGCTAATCTAAGGGGTTGCCTTTTGGTGTGCAAAAGCTATGCTGGGAAGAAGGCTTATCAGACTTACATCTTCCAAAGAAAGGAACAACCACTGGGGTGACCTGTTGGATGCACAAGAAATCAAACCTGGCCTAGAGCGACTTCTACGTGAATGTCGCTGGGAACTTATGACAACTCAAAAGTAGCCAAGATTAATTTTATTATAATTGGATGTGATTTGATATGGTTTATTTGGTTTAGTTTGATTTTGAAAGGGAATATCCGCTGGGGATGTGAGCTCAATCAAAGTTGATAGATTTAATTTATGGACCATGTTGGTGTGCATTGGACCCACTAAGAAGGGGCTATATCAGACTTATCCTATCTCAGATTTACAAATCCAAAGAGATAGTCTGTCGGTCGTGGGGTAGAGCTAGCCATCCTAAGGGGTTTCCTTTCAGCGTGCAATGACTGTGCTAGGAAAAAGGCATAACAGACTTACATCTTTTAAAGCAGGGAACAACCACTGGGTTGACTTGTTGGTGGCACAACAAATCAAACCTAACATAGGAGCAACTACTAAGTGAATGCTACATGGGACTTATATCAACTCAAGAGTAGTCAGAAAATTTTTTATAAGGAGTTTTGCTGATACTACCCAAAAGATAGGATGTCTGCTTGGGAAAAGGTACCGCTTGGGATGTCCGTCTAATCCACAAGTGAACATATATTTTATTTATATGTTCGCATGGACCCGGTTGGTGTGCAAGGGACCACACTGAATGGGGCTATGTCAACCTTGACCTATATTAGATTTATCGGATCAAGGGAGAATCTATACATCCACATGATGAATTCTCCAACCACAGGGGTGGTTACTAGGGAAGGGGAACTGTCCAATTCGATAGTAACCTGAGTAGTGTCTAAATGGGGTTGCAAAGGATGTAATCTAAATATAGTGCCCATTGGTGAGGTGCACAGTGGAAAATAAAGCTAGGGGTGTCCTCCTAGGGGCATTATCTTGAGCCTTGGAAAAGAAAGCTTATAGGTGTATAGTGGCCAGCTGAATGAGAAAGCAAAGCAGACTTACATCTGCCATGAGTGGTGTATCTTAAGGTGCAAGAACCAACTAACCTAAGGTTTATCCATGAGAATTAGTGGTTTATCCATTAGCATAGTGAGAACCAACCAACCTAAAGTGCCCGTTGGTGTCCAATGATCAATCTAGAAAGAAAGTGTGAAGACTTACAACTTTATATGCAAAACTGATCATCGGGATAGTCTGTCATCGGTGGGATATATGCTATCTGACATAGAGTGACTACTATGTGGGGAGCCCTGAGGAAAAATTGGAACTAGACTTGAAGTAATCAGGAGGGAAGGAGTAGCTAAGGGACTTATCCTAAACCTCAAATATACTCGACCCAGTCAGTGCATAAAGGCTAATCCAAGAAGAAAGCATAGAAGACTCACATCCTCTTAAATGAAGCCAACATGAGGTAGCTTGCTGGCCACCAAGTAAGGCCTACCAAACTAATAAGGCACTCATCAGTGTGTAGTGGCCAAGTAAGGAAGGAAAGTGTAGTAGATTTACATCCTCCAAAGAAAGAAGACCACTAGGGTGACACACTAGCAGGATAGCACATCATCCTGACCTAGAGCAGCTACTGAGTGAGTATCGTTAGGGGCATTATCTCAACTAACAGTAGTTTGAGACAAAAGATATGTATTTGTTTTATATGTTTATGTGTAGTTTGTGTTTGTGTTGTGTCAATAGAGGATAGGATATTGCACGGGTTCCTTACACCTACCCTAAACACATCGTGGTAGATTTGCAAACAAGAATACTTTCAACATGGAAGAGATTGAATTCAAAATGGAATTTTCATTAATGATAATTATTTTCAAACTTGATTTATAATATTTTTTAAAGTAGAGCCTGTTGATTGGAAGCACAAGTTGCTCTCCCTTATGATAAATTAGCTGATAAGATCCTCCTTAATAGGCATTTTGTATGGAAAATGAGCCTTCCCAAGTGGGTTCAAACTTTCCTGCCATATTATGATGGACAATAATCAGTCTCCTTAGAACTAAAATGAGCTCTCCTACTTGAAATGCTCTAAGATGGACCAACTTGTTATGAACTTGAATCATTTTAGCTTTGTACAACTTGCAATTTTGGCATGCCCACAGGCATCTGTTCTTCTAACCTTCAAGCTCTTCTAACCACAACTTTGTATTCTATTTTGTTATGATCATGCTACCCACAACTATCCTTAGTGATGGGCGTTGGACTTCTAATGGTAAAATGGCTTCGAACCCGTAAACTTAGGAGAAAGGAGTAGACTGAGTTGGAGTTCTATATGTGATGAAGTAGGCCCACAAGGCTTCAACTAATAGCTCACGCCACTATCGCTTGTTATTGTCGAGTGTCTTCTTCAGTATTTGGATGAGTATTTTGTTGAAGGCTTCTGCTAAGCCATTTTCCCTCAGGTATTAGATGGTAGAGTATCTCTAATCTATGTTGTGTCTTTGAGAAAACTTATTGATCTCAGTGATCTTAAATGCAGTGCCATTATCAGATATAAATTATCGAGGCACTTCGAACCTATATACGATATGGTTCTTAAAAAACTAGAGCACATGTTGAGCTGTGACCTCTCTGAGTGAAATCACCTTTGCCTATTTGGAAAAGTAGTAAGTAGAAGCTAAGATGAACGATGACCCTTAGAAGAAAAAGGATCAATCGCACCCTATCGGTACCCCAACACTTGAATGTCCAAGAGGCCAATATAAGATGTATAATGTTGGGTGGTTAGTGTATGACCACACCATGTATTTGACATTGGTGGCATCGGCTAGCCATATCCATGCAATCTTTGATCATCGATGGCCAGTAGTATTCTAGTCTTTGATCCTGGCTTTCATCTTCAGACCAGATTGGTTAGCTCCACATAATCATGAGTTTACCTTGGTCATGATCTTATGGGCTTTATGCTTATCTAAATAATGTAACCACATATGATCAAAAGACCACCAGTACAAGACACCATCCACAAGAGTGTAAGAAAGAGCTCTATGCTTTATTTGATGGGATTGAGACTTCTTATGTGGTAATTTGTCTTTATTTAGGTAATCTAACTCATCGTCCTTCTTGGCAATGGAAACCTCCTCTTCAAGATAGTAATTTTTGATGAGTACAATATCAATAAGTGATAATACTTCTCCATTTTGTACTTTTATTGATATAGACTCATCCTCCGAACATGCCAACTCCTTGGCAAGCTTGGCTAAAGAATATGCTATGATGTTCTCTCCTCAAAGAATCTTGTAAATGGTAATCTCTAGGATTTAGGATAATAACTCTATGGTGTAGTTGTGGTAGTGATGGAGCTTGGGCTTTATAACCTTATAGGACCCAATTATTTGGTTGATAACTAGTTGAGAATCCTAGAAGATGTTGATGTTTTGAATGATTAGAGTAATGGATAACTCTAGACTAGAAATTAGAGCCTCATATACAGCTTCGTTATTAGTGCAAAGATTGGATAGATGATATGAGAATCTCATCACATCACAGTCTAGAGTTAAGAGAACTATTCCTACCCCTGTCTTTTTTGGAATAGAAGATTATGGTTCTTCTCCTCTTTGAGAGGAAGCTACACCATTAAAGTACATCTCTCAATGGTGAATGCTAGCATCCCCTAAGTTCATGATTTGTTCATCAGGGAGATCATCAATAAGCAGAGAGTTAGTAGGAAGTGAGTGTGCCGCTAAAAAATATATTAGTGCTTGTCCTTTCACCGTAAACAGGGGTATGAAGGTAATGTCAAATTATGAGAGGATTATGGACCATCATGTCAGGCATCCAAATAGTGTCAATTGTGTCCTGATGTACTATAGTGGATTGATCCTAGAGAATAAGTTTACCTTATGAGGTAGCATGTAGTACTATAGCTTTTGGGATGCAAAGATTAAAGCTAGGCAATGCTTCTCAATGGGTGGATAATTATCTTCAATAGGGATTAGACGATGACTGAGGAAGTATAGTGCATTTTCCTTCCCTTCATCATTGGCTTGGGCTAACAAAGCACCAAGAGAGTCATCTAACGCAATAGTGTAAAGTATGAGCACCTTATGAGGGATAAGGGCTGCTAGAATAGGTGATGTCATCAGGTAATGATTGATGTCTTCGATGTCATGCTCACACTTGTCATCCTACTTAAACTTGGCATCCTTTTTGACAAGTGCTGAGATTGGCTGACATCTTTCTGATAAGTTGGATATAAAGCATCTTAGAAACACCAACCACCCTTGGAATGATCTAAGTTGAGTTAAACTTTTAGGGGGCGGAATTTTTAATATCGCCTTAATCTTCTTCGGATCAATTTTGATTCCTTGGTGTCGTACAATAAACACATAAAATATCCTTAAAGCTACTCTGAATGCATACTTCAGGGGGTTCATTTTGAGGTTAAATTATCTTAACTGTCAAAATAACTCTCAAGTCAAAGAGATGGTCTTTCTTTTCTTTACTTTTGACTATGAGATCATTGACATAAGCCGACTTGATGATGAATGAGTTCATTGAAGATTCGAGTCATAACTACTAGTATGTAACACTAGCATTTTTAAGGTGAAAGGAATGACCTTATATAGATTCTAATCCAGTAGTTCTTTTCATCTTTAGGGGCCATAGTTATTTGGTTATATCCAGATGAGCCATCCATGAAAGATAAGACTACATGAGATGAGGCAATGTCCACCATCATGGAAAAATACCTTATCCCTAAACCCTAAACCTTAAACCCTAAACACCAAATCCTAAACCCTAAACCCTAAACCCTAAACCCTAAACCTATAACCCTAAACCCTTAACCATTAATCCTAAAAAGCCTTAAACTAACCCTAAACCCTAAACCCTAAAGCCAAACGTTAAACCCTAACCCTAAACCCTAAACTCTAAACCCTAAACACTAAACCCTAAACCCTAATCCTAAACCCTAAACCCTATAACCCTAAACCCTAAAACCCTAAACCCTAAACCCTGAATCTTAAACCTGAAACCCTAAAAAATTAAAAACTTAAACCTAAACTAAATAAAACCTAATGATAAAATAAATAAATAAACTTAAACCTAAATAAAATAAAAATAATCATATAAAATAAAAACTTAAAGTGAAACCTAAACCTAAACCAAAAAAATAAAATAAAATAAAAAATAAAAATAAACTAAAATAAAATAAATAAAAACCTAAACTAAACTATAAAATTAAAACCTAAGATTGAAAAACCTAAATAAAATAAAAACTAATCATAAAATTAAAATAAGTAAACCTAACATAAAATAAAATAAAAACTAAAATGAATCTAAATCTAAAAATTTAACCTAAAAATAAAATATAAACTCTAAACTGAAAAAAACCTAAACTTAAAATAAAAATAAAATAAACAAAATAAAATAAACCTAAACCTAAACTAAAATAAACTAAACTAAGATAAATAAAAACTAAACCTAATCCTAAAAATATAATAAAATAAACTAAAAATAAGCCTAAACCAAAACTAAAAAATAAAACCTAAAAATAAAATGAAAATAAAAACCTAAAACCTAAATCTAAAAAAAAAAAAAAAAAATAAAACTCAACTAAAAAATAAACCTAAACCTAAAAAATAAACTAAAATAAAAATCCTAAACTAAAATAAATTAACCTAAAATAAATAAACTAAAATAAAAATAAAAAATAAACCTAAGAAAAAAGAAAAAAGAAAATAAGCTCAATTAAATAAAAAGATAAACTAAATAAACTTAAACCTACCAGTTTACTTAATTTTTAAAAAAAGCCCTAAACCCTAAACCCTAATCCCTAAACCCTAAACCCTAATCCCCAAACCCTAAATCTTAAACCCTAAAACCCTAAACCCTGAACCCTAAACCCTAAACTTGAAAACCCTAAACCTTAAACCTTAACCCTTAAAACCTACAAACCTAAAACTTAAACCCTAAACTAACCTTAATCTCTAAACCCTAAACTAACCCTAAACCCTAAACTAACCCTAAACACTAAGAATGGGTTGAACCTTGATGGTAGGAACATCATCATCAACTAGGCTAAATCTATATATGGTGATGGAGGCAAAGGCAGAGGCGACAGTTATGATAGTGTGGTGGTGGATTTAGAGGTGCTGCTGGATATGGAGGTGGTGGTTAGAGTAGTGGTGGTTTTGGTGGCAGGAGGAGCGATGGAGGTTGCAGTCATGATGGTGGCAGTGGCAGAGGAAGAGATCAGGGATATGAAGGCAGATCCCACTACTCGAGAGGCTATGGTGGTTCTGATAGGAATTGGAGAAACTAAAGAATGGTCGATCTGATCTGCTGCTTATGAAACTATTTCTTTATAGCAGAGACAGTTATGCTTATCTAAGAATTTTGATTTTCTCTATAGGTGCTCATTTTTGAACTATTTCATTGCTTGTGTCTTAGAAAACTTGGTGTACTACTTGGTAGCTGAAATTGAAAAGAAGAAATGTTGAATATGAATTTATTCTCTATTTTTTAAAAAACAAGACCTTAAACCATAAACTAAAACTTAAACCCTAAACCTAAAACCTAAACCCAAAACCCTAAACCCTAAACCCCAAACCCTAAACCCTAAACCCTAAACCTAAACCCTGAACCCTAAACTAACCCTAAACCTTAAAAAGCTAAAAACCTAAACCTATACTAAATAAAACTAAAAAATAAAAAACTAAAAAAACCTAAACCAAAAAAATATAAAAAATAGAAAAATAAAAACTAAAATAAAAATCTAAACCTAAACCTAAACCTAAAAAGAAAATAAAATAAAAAAAATAAAAACTAAACTAAAATTAAAAAAATAAAAACCTAAACTAAACTAAAAAACAAAAAACCTAAATTAAACAAAAACAAAACCTAAAATAAAAATTAAATAAATCTAAAAGAAAATAAAATAAAAACTAAATAAAAACCTAAACCTAAAAAAAAACCCTAAAAATAAAGCCAAAAAATAAATAACAAATAAAACCTAAACCCTAAACCACAAAAAACCTAAACCTAAAATAAAATTAAAGTAAACCTAAACTAAACTAAAATAAATAAAAACGTAAACCTAAATAGAAAATAAACAAAACCTAAACCTAAACATGAACTAAATAAAATAAAATAAAATAAAAAAATAAACCTAAACTAAAGAAATAAAATTCAAAATAAACCTAAAATAAAACCCAAACCTAAACTTAAAAAATAAAATAAAACATAAACCTAAACATAAAATAAATAAATAAAACCAAAACCTAAAATAAGTTAAAATGACTCAACTAAAAATAAGCATAAACTTAAAAGTAAATTAAAATAAAACCTAAACTAAAATAAATAAACCTAAAATAAATGGACTAAATAAAATAAAAATAAAATAAACAAATAAATAAATAAAAAACTAAATTAACTAAACTTTTGATTTTTTTAAAACCTAAACTCTATATCCTAAACCTAAACTCTAAACCCACCTCTAAACCCTACCACACCTAAACCCTAAACCTACTCCCTCCATAAACCCCACAACCCTAAACCCTAAACAACACTAAACCTTAAACCCTAAAACCCCAAACCCTCTAAACCCTAAACCCTAAACCCAATCCTAAACCACTGCTAAACCTTAAACCCCAAAATTTAAACCCTAAATCTTAAACCCTAACCCCTAAACCCTAAACCCTAAGACCTACAACTCTAAACCTTAAACCCCAAAATCTAAACCCTAAACCATAAGAATGGGCATAATCTTGACGGTAGTTACATCACCATCAACTAGGTTCAATCTAGATCTGGCTATGGAGGTGAAGGCGGAGGTGGTGATTATCATAGTGGTGGTGAGGGATTTAGAGGTGCTGGTGGATATGGATGTTGTGGCCGAAGAAGTGGTGGTTATGGAGGTGAGAGGTGTGATGAAGGTTACATACATGGTGATGGTGGAGGGAGAGATTGGGGATATGATGGCGGATCCTGCTACTCAAGAGGCGGGGGTGGTTTTGATGGAACTAGAGAAACTGAAAAATGGATGATCTGATCTACTGCTTATGGAATAATGTATTTATAGTCTAGATGGTTCTAATTATCTAGGATTTTTTAATTACTCTATCGGTGCTCAATTTTTTATCTTGGGGTGCTTCTTGGTTGATAAAATCAAAAAGAAAAATTATTAAATCTTAATTTGTTCTTCATTAAGAAAAACTTAAACCCTAAACCCTAAACCATAAACCTTAAAAGCCCTTAACCCTAAACACTAAACCCTATACCCTAAACACTAAAAGTCAAAACCCTAAACCTTAAACCCTAAACCCTAAAACCATAAACCATAAAACCTATAACCCTAAACCCTAAAACCTAAACCCTAAATAATAAACCCAAAAACCTAAACCATAGACCCTAAACTAACCCTAAACCTTGAATAAAGATGTCATTAGGAGTAGATCTAATGAATGACCTAATCTTAACATAATTATGGTAGCTAAAGAAAATGTCTTCAAGAGACTTTCCCTTGACTATTAGAGATTTGAATACCCTATACCATAACCTTAAATAATATTATAATAACATATATTATAGTATAATGTAGTATCATATATTTGAGCATGTAGTGATGTGTTTTTGGATGTTATAAGATGTTTTGAAATGTTTTAGTATATTATAGTAATGTGCCCTATAGTCTATATTAATATAAATCATAAAAAATTTTAATTTAATAAATTAGATGATGAAATTTGTTGAATTTGAAGTGGGAATTAGGTTGTAATACCAAAGGTGTGCTACACTTGTAGTCTAAAAGTAATATTTTATGTTCAAAATAAATATTTATATGTATAGCATCATATATCATAATATATTATTCTATACATTTTAAATTCTTTTAGTATTTTACAATCATGCAGTCGAGCCTATATTAGCACTATTTATAAAAAATGATGATTTTGACTTTAAAATGTTGGAATTTGGCCAAATTCATAATAGGTAAAGCTTGGCATCATAATATATTATTTCAATTTAAAATATGTAAGTTATACAACTAAAATATATTATTTTTTATCATTTAAACTAATTTTATGATTTTTTATCTTAAGCAATCCGTTGTGATATGCAATATTGTATAATATAATATGTTATTGTGTATTATAATGGGATAACATACATGTAGCATCGCATTATAGGATTATGTATTAGTACTTGTTGTTTAGCATATTTTAGTTTGTTATAGTATGTTGTAGTAGTGTTTGTATTGGTATAATTCAAAAAAAAAAATACTGATTTATAGGCTGAGATGATGGGATTTGGCAAAATTTAATGTAAGATTTAGGGAACATCATTGGGTGTGTGCTATGGTCTGTTATTTAATCAAAAGAATGGAATTTTGCCTCCAAAATAAATGATCATTTTTCAACCAAATTTTATAAAGTTTTTGCTTAAAGTGATTCATTTTAAGGTGTAATGTAAGATAATATATTACATGAAAGCATATTAAAATATAATGTACATAACAATATAACTTCATATATAGATGAATGTGGTGGTGTGTTACTAAATGTTATTGTACATTTTAGTATGATTTACTTTTGTTATAATACATTGGGTCGAAACTCACAAAAATATTAATTTGAAGGTTGAGATGGAAAATTTTGGCCAAATTCACGGCACAAAACAAGAAGAAACACAAAAATTATACTATTTTGTACCATTTCTAATAGAAAATAACAATTTTACATCCAAAATGAACATTATTCACATTTTGAAAAAAATTTTGTTATTTGTTCCTTTTAAGTGATTCTGATGAGTTGTAATGTTAGACAATATATTATATTATAGAAAATTATAATATAACATCATATATTATAATATAATATGTGTTAATTCACACTATAATATGTTTAGCATGATATTGTATAGTTAGTTTGAGATTGCACCATCACAAATCATAAAATGTTGATTACAATGTTAAGATGATGTAATTTGAACGAATACATTATTAGGCTTTTGGTTGATTTCATAAGAGAAGAAATAAGATTTGATGAGAATTTCATGTCAAAAACATGGAGGGAAATCCGTTAGGGGATCACACATGCATTGGACATGACATGTGAGGGGTTTATGTCGAGGGCATAGAAGAAGAAAATCTACTTGGAATAAGGTATAAATTTGATTGGATTATATGATTTATTGAAAGAATATTTGCTTGGGATAAGAATCTATAATCCACTCAGGATTAAGATCAAATTGACTTTAATTTATTTTATTCTAATTAATGTGGAGGCATATCTGCTAGAGATATGGGCTCGAGTCCGCTAGGGATCGGGTATATGAACCTTCCACTAGAGAAGCAGATTCGGGCTATCTACTGGGGATTGGGATTTAAGTTTGATTTCATAGATTTGTTTGGGGATGTATTCGCAAGAGATAAGAGTTTGGTTGGATTTCTTTAATTTAAACTCTACTAGGGGAGTTGGTTTAATTTGGCTCTACAAGGGAGGTTGGTTTTGAATTTAATTTATTTTATTGACTTATTTATATATGATTTAGGGCTCCACTAGGGGGATGGGTGTGATTTAACTCCACTGGTGAAAATTAGAATGGGTTTGATATAATCTAAGTAAATGTATGGACCCTGTTGGTGTGCGATGGACCCACTGAGAATGGGCTATGTCAACCTTGACCTACCTCAGCTTTACAAATCCAAAGGGATAGTCTACCGACGGGGTATAGCTAGCCAACCTAAGGGGATGCCTTTTGGTGTGTAATGGCAATGCTAGGAAGAAGGCATAGTAGACTTACATCTTCCAAAGAGAGGAACAATTGCTAGGGTGACCTGTTGGTTGCAAAACAAATCAAACCTGATCTAGGGCAACTATTAAGTGAATGCCGCTGGGGACTTATGTCAACTCAAAAGTAGTCAAGATTAATTTTATCTTAATTTTATGTGATTTGATATGGTTTATTTGGTTTAGTTTGATTTTGAATTGAGGGCATATCCGTTGGGGATGTGAGCTTGGTTAAATTTGATAGATTTAATTTATGGACCATGTTAGTGTGCGATGGACCCATAGAGATGGGGCTATATCAGACTTGTCATATCTCAAATTTACAAATCCAAAGGGATGGTCTACTAGCCGTGGGGTAGAGCTAGCCAACCTAAGGGGTTTCGCAGTAAACACTATGCAAGGAAGAAGGCAATGACTTACATCTTCTAAAGTTGGGAACAACTCATTGACCTGCTGGTAGCACAATAAATCAACCCTGACTTAGGAGGGACTACTGAGTGAATTTCACTGGGGACTTATGTTAACTCTATAGTAGTCATGCAATTCTTATAGAGAGTTTTGTTGATAATGTCTTAAAAATAGGATACCTGCTTGGCAAATGGTTCCAGTAGAGGTGTCCTCCTAATCCACAAGTGAATATATATTTTGTTTATATGTTTGTGTGAACCTTGTTGGTGTCCAAGGGACCACACTGAGAAGGGGCTATGTCAGCCTTGACCTATCTCAAATTTACTAGACTAAGGGATAATCTGCACATCCATAACAAGAATTCTTCAATCATATGGGTGGTTACTAGGAAAGGGGAACTGTCCAATCCGATAGTAACCCGGGTAGTTTCTAAATGGGGTTGCGAATGATGTGATCCAAATATAGTGCCCACAAGAGAGGTGCTGCTAAGGGCATTATCCTAAGCTCTGGAAAAGAAAGCTTATAGGTGTATGGTGGCCAACTCAAGGAGAAATCATAGCAGACTTATATCTGTCGTGAGTGGTGTATCCTAAGGTGCGAGAACAAACCAACCTAAGTGTATATATCAACATGAGTGGTGTATCCGTCAGCATAGTGACAACCAACAAACCTAAGGAGCTCGTTAGTGTGCAATGATCAACCTAGAAACAAAGCTTGTAGCCTTACAACTTTCCAAGCAAAATTGATCATCGATAGTCATCATCGACTGACAGATATCTAACCTAGAGTGACTACCAAGCCCGAGGAAGGACTGACCTAGACTTGAAGCAGAGGGGAGCTAGGAGACTTATCGTAAACCTCAAATATACTAATCAAGGCACAAAGGCTAATCCAAGAAGAAAGCATAGACTCACATCCCATTAAATGAAGCCAACATGAGGCATCTTACCACCATGCAAGAAAGCCTACCAAACTAACAAGGTACTCATCAATGTGCAGGGTCCAAGTAAAGAAGGAAACTATAGTAGACTTACATCCTCCGTGAGTAAGAAGACCACCGTAGTAGAGTAGCACATCACCTAGAGCAGCTCCGAGTGAGTGTCAAGGGTGTTATCTGAACTATGAGTGGCCCGAGATAACAATTATGTGTTTATTTTATATATTTTCATCTTGTTTGTGTTTGTGTTGTGTCAATGAAGGATAGGAGGCCACCTGGGTTCCTTACATCTACCCTAAACACATCGTCATGGCTTCACAAACAAGAATACTTTCAACATGGAAGAGATTGACTTCAAAAATGAAATTTCATTGATGATAATTATTTTTTAACATGATTTATAATATTTCTTTAAGAAGAGCCCATTGATTGGAAGCATTGGCCACTCTCTCTTATGATTAATAAGTCGATAAGATCCTACTTGTTAGGCCTCTATGGTAAAAGGTCCTTCCCAAGTGGGTTCAAACTTGCCTCCCATCTTATGATGAAAGTCTCCTTAGAACTAAAATAAGATCTCCTACTTGAAAAGCTCTAGGAAGTACCAACTTATTGTATCTTCAATCATTTTAGCTTTGTACTTAAGGTTTGGCATGCCCATAGCCATCTCTCCTCCAATCCTTCAAGCTCTTCTAATCAACTAGCATTCTTTTTATGATCTTGCTACCCACAACTATCCTTGATGGGAGTTGGACTAATGGTAAAATGGCTTCGATACACACTAAGGAAAGGAGAAAGAAGCCGAGTTCTATATGTGGTGTAGTAGGGCCAAAGGCTTCAACTAACCGCTCATGCCACCGCCGCTTATTATTGTCAAGTGACTTCTTTAATATTTGGATGAGAGTTTTGTTGAAGGCTTTAAGCTTTCCCTCGGGTAGTTGATGGAAGAATATCTCCAATCTATGTTATATCTCAAGGAAAGTTATTGATCTCAATGTTTGAACTACCATTATCAAAAAAATATAATTCATCGAGACACTCAACCTATATATTATGGTTACTAAAAAAATTGGAGCACATATAAGTGACCTCTCGAGAAAAATCTCCTTCGCCCATTTGGAAAAGTAGTTAGTAGAAAGTAAGATGAACCGATGACCCTTGGAAGAAGGAGGATCAATCGACCCACTATGTCTACAACACCGAATGGCCATGAGGCCAATGTAGGATGTAGAATATTGGTGGTTGTAGGACCACACCATGTATTTGACATTGGTGGCCACCTGGTATATGTAATCATGATCATTGATCGCCAAAGATTATCAGTCTCTTGATCTTGGCTATCATCTTCGGACTAGATTGGTTGGCTCCACGTAATCCTGAGTGTACCTCACTCATGATCTTATGGGCTTTGTGCTAGTTTAAACAACATAACCACATATGATCAAAAGATCGCCGGTACAAGGCACCATCCACAAGAGCATAGGAAAGTGCTCTCTGCTTCATCTGATGGGCTTGGGACTTCTCTGAGGTAGTTTATTGTAATCCATGAATGGTTACCTCCAATTAACTCCGTCCTTCTTGGCAATGGAAACCTCCCTTCAAGAGAGTACTTTTGATGAGTTTAATATCAATAAGGGATAAGACTAGTCTATTTTGGACCTTTATTGATATGGACTCATCCTCGACATGCCAACTCCTTGCAAGCTTGGCTAAAGCATACATTATGATGTTCTCCTCGAAATCTTATAAATGGTAACCTCTAGATTTAGGGCCAACAACTTCATGGTGTACTTATGGTAGTGATGAAGCTTGGGCTTTATAACCTTATAAGACCCAGCGATTTGGTTGATAATTAGATGATGATGTTCATGATGCTTAGAGTAACGGCTAACTCTAGACCAGCAATCAGAGCCTTATATTTGACTTCATTATTGGTACAAGGATTGAATAGATGATATGAGAATCTCATTACATTACGGTCTGTAGTTAAGAGAACTATTCCTACCCCTGCCTTTCCTGAAATAGTAGATTATGGTTCGTCTCTTCTTTGAGAGAAAGCTACACCATCAAATTACATCTCTTAGGGATTAATGCTAGTATCCCCTAAGTTCATGATTTTTTCATCGGGGAGACAATCACTAAGTGGAGAGTTAGTAAGAAGTGGGTGTGCTGCTAAGAAATCCACTAGCTCTCATCCTTTCACCACACGAAGGGGTATGAAGGTAATGTGATACTGTAGTGAATAACTTTGGTCGTGTCACGAGAACTTGTAATGGATTGATCCTAGAGATTAAGTTTACCTTATGAGGAAGCATGTAGTGCTGTAGCTTTTGGGTTACAAAGATTAAAGCTTGGAAAAGCTTCTCGATGAGTGGATGATTTGCCTCAGTAGAGATTAGACGATGGCTGAGGTAGAGTGCATTTTCTTACCTCTATTGTTGGCTTGGGCCAACAAAGCACTAAGGGAGTCATCTAACAAAGTGTGTAAAGTATGAGCAACTTGCCCGTGAGGATCTAGAACGGTCAGAGTAATGCTTGAAGTCTTCGAAGGCATGCTCACACTTGTCATCACACTTGAACTTGGCATCCTTTTGGTAAGTACTGAGAATGGCTAACATCTTCCCAATAGGTTGGATATAAAGCATCTTAGATATGCCAACCCCTTAGAATGATCCGAGTTTTAAACTTTAGGGGTGTATTTCTAATATTTCCCTGATCTTCTCTGGATCAATTTTGATTCCCTAATGTCAGAAAACAAACCCAAAGAATTTCCCTAAAATTACTCCTAATGCACACTTTAGGGGTTCATTTAAAGGTTAAATTATCTTAACTATTCAAAAATTACTCTCAAGTCAAAAAGATGGTCTTCCTTTACTCTACTTTTGACCACAAGATCATCGACATAGCACTCAACATAATGATGAATAAGTTCATTGAAGATTCGAGTCATAGCCCTCTCGTATGTAGCACCTGCATTTTTAAGGCTGAAAGGCATGACATTATAGCAATAGATTGATGGTTCTAAAAGCAAGTGTTTTTTCATCTTTGGGGCCATCTTTATTTGGTTATATCCGATGAGCCATCCATGAAAGAGAAGACTACATGAGATGAGGCAATGTCTACCATCAGCTTGGGGATTGGTAGTGAAAATTCATCTTTTGGACATGGCTTATTTAAGTCCCTAAAATCTATGCATATGTGAATTTTTCCATTATTTTTCTTAACTGGGATGACGTTGGCTAGCCAGGTAGGATATTTTTCTTCCCAAATGAGACCAGCATTGATCAGTTTCTTGACCTCATAAATGACATGTTGTTCTATGTCTAATCACATGCGCCTTGAAGCTTGCTTAATAGGATTAACAGTAGGCTCTATTGCAAGTTTATGGACAACTACATCAAGAGCCAATCTAGGTAT